>JARYGA010024845.1:0-40776 GCA_030545235.1 Helianthus tuberosus
GTTTGAAGGGAAAGTTCTAAGGTACGTGGCTTAACGCTTCGTTAATATTGTTGTTTAATTTTCGTTGTTGAAATATGTTGATATGTAAAAATAGGAAATTTGTGCGTTTGATTACTCGAAATGATAAAATTCATAAGAGTAAATCAAATGGGTTAACTCAGAGTAAGTGCAAAACGGGTAATGGAAGCACTCTACACTTGAATGATAAACCCGGGTAATGGGTAGTCATTGATTAAAACCCGCGAACCGGTTACGGTAGTGCGAGAGCCATAAATGTTGAAACTCGGAATGAGTATAAGGAATATGTGAAATATTAAGAAGTAACTCTATTATTTAGCCTAAGTTCATATACTTAAACTACAAACGGGTCAATTGTTTTGGAAGCGCAAACCGGGATTTGGGGCAAAATATTAGAAATATGGAACTCAAGACTGAGTTATCATTTTACAAACATATTCAGTCCATAAGGATAAGGGTTAATTAGACATAAGAGTTAAATTGGAAATTTTCATAAAGAAACTTAAAAGCGTAAATATGATTCCGAGGATGAATATTTTATATAAATCCTCATCACGGAAGTAACCCAAGCTTGAAAATAGGAAGAATGTTTTTATAAAAGTGTTCTTGGAAGTCTCAAGTCGTATTTTGACGCTAGGGACTCGAAACGGGTCAAACGAATATCCAAAACAACACAACAGCAAATTCGGTGCAGAAAAGGGCGTCGCCGACGCGGCTGGTGAAGCCGACGCACTAACTGGCTGTCTATGGGGTTTTGGTGCCGACGCAAAGAAACAAAAGGCGTCGCCGACGCCTCTCAGGGCCGTCGTCAACGCCGCCCCCAGTCTGCATGTTTCTGTTTTGTTGTTTTGGCAATGTAATTCATGTCAATTGATTTTTATTGTGTTCTAACACTAATAATTTGTAAAATCCTCAGTTCTATGTACTTAACAACTTTTGGATGATGATCAAGCCGCCTCTAAAGAACCGAATACGATGAAGAATCAAGCTTCCGCTTTTGTTTAGATGTTTTATGTAAATGATACATTGCGTATGTTTAGTTAATGTCACAAAACATTTCGATAACTTGATATTTTGGACAAGGTACTCTTGTATAGACCTTATAAATCAAGGAATTTTGTATAAAATTGTAATTAATAAGTAAGGGTGTTACACTTAACACCCTGATTAATAACAAACATATGTAACAACTTATAAAAGTAGTTACAAGTATAGTTATAAGTTTAGAAGTGTATAAATCAACCTCTTAGTATACCTTTGCTACATGAATTAGAATTATACTTTAAACATTACTTTCAACAAATAATAATTAAAGAGCAAAGAAGTATAATATATTGGTTAAAACAAATAAAACAATAAATTGATAAAAACACCCATTTTTGTAAGTAAGTTTTTAATCACCCATTTTGGTGAATATGCTTTTTCATCAACACTTTTTTGGATAAAAACTCATCAGGCGTGAGCCTATTCTTTTACATATATAGTTGTTGATGAAAGTGGTCATTTCTTGGGGTTCATGTAACTTGTAAGAAATCATCAGCTTGGACAAACATTGGGTTCTTGCAAGCCATACCATACCACCACTAGGGTCATTAGTAAAATATAAACTAAAATAACTCGTTACTTGAAATTGTATTTGTAATCGTTGAATGTGACAGAGTAAAAACTTTGTGCCCATATTGAATGGCATTTTGTTTTTTTTGTTTTTTTTTTCAAAACGGCTGAATAGCATTATAAGAAATCTCAAAATACATGATACTGGAGTACTAGTTAGTACGTGATTAGATCGAATGAAATGTGCCAAGAGTTGATGGTAATATTCATCTCTTACCAAAAACAAGTGATAAAGCAATGATTTAACAAACGGAAGCATGATTCTTTAAGAGGGGGGGGGGGGGGGGGGGGGTATTGCACGGACCTCCCGGCCGCTGGAGTGATCCCACTCCACAAGCTAGCTTAGCCTCATAGCTGCCTGGCGGTTAATACCCACCGAGTTGTCGCCATGGCGGTCTTGCGCCTACCAAGACTCGAACCCGGCTCTCTTGAGAAAGAGGGGGTGAGGCTGGCCAACTGGGCTACCCCAGTTGGTTTGATTCTTCAAGAGTATGAAAAGGGAAGAGAGTTTTATTGGAAAAAACTTAAGGGAGCGGTTGAGGAGCGTGTAGGAGAAGGAAGAAAAGAAAAACGCAACTGAACTGAGATGAGATGTTCGAATCTTATATTGGAGGAGAAGACGCTCCTCTGCGTAGATTTAGGGACGTGGGAGAGAATCGCTTAACTGATGCACCTCAAAAAAACTGCCAAATTTTGGGGGGATATTCTGGCTGAGATTTATCCTCAGGAATAACTGCCAAGATCATTCCAAAAGCATTTTTTTTGTCTAAAATGGAAGTTAATGAGCGGCGAACAATTTATTAATAATTGAATTTATATGCATTAAAGATTTAATGATGCTGGAGGATGAATATTATTATAGGGTGTACCTATTGGCACACTCATTTCACTATATACACACTTAAAAATGTGTTTTTTGTCTTTATATGCACACCCTGTAGTGTCGAACTGTGGTCAAAACGCGGCGTTTTGGTCCGGTTAATCAGAAAAAGACTGACGGGTGTTTGACGGGTCTGTTGACCGGACCAAAACGCCGAGCTTTGGCCGCGTTTTGGTCCTGTCAACCAGACAAAAGACTGACACCCGGTCTGGTTGACAGGACCAAAACGCTGCCAAAGCTCGGCGTTTTGGTCCGGTCAACAGACCCGTCAGACACCCGTCAGTCTTTGTCTGGTTAACCTGACCAAAACGTCGCGTTTTGGCCACAGTTCGACACTGCAGGGTGTGCATATAAAGACAAAAAACACCTTTTAAAGGTGACTATCTACACACCATCTACACACCAAGTGTGTAGATAGTTTGGCCCATATTATATCACTTAACTATCATTGTGGAAAATGAAGTAAATAAGCTATTTCTAGTATACTATGTGGGACGGGTCTCCAGGCCTCAATGTTTTTCAAAAAGTTAATAGAGACAATATGTTAAAATTTGTGTGGACCCTATAAGAAAAATTAGATAAAACCATTGTAACAAGTTGAAGTCTTGTGTGGTAGTAAATCCATTGTCTTATATCTTAAAGGATACAGGGTCGATTCTCAATATTTCAATATTTCTGTTTTTACTCAGCCTTATTGCATTCATCAGATTCGAACACAACAGCCTTTGGTAAAACTGCCTTATGTTTTCTTTTTGCAAGCTTATAAGGTGAATTTCAGTTTAGAATACTATAAAAAAAGTAAAAAACTGAATTATTTTGTATGAAAAAAATCAAAATTAAAACTAAAATTTATAAGTTTGTTTAAGGGGCTGTTTTACTGGTTCAGCAGTTAATGGTTCAGACTGTTTGTTTCGCGATCAGATGTCTGAATGGTTCAGACATTTGCCTCTGAATGGTTAAGACCTCTAATCTGAATTGGTTAGATATTTACCTCTGAACGATTAAGCATTATACAAGTTCTTAAAGGTTCAGACATCTTACTGGTTCAACACTTAATGGTTCAGACCTCTTACTGGTTCAGCAATTAACCATTCAGATGTTGCCAAACAGCCCCTAAATATATTACACCAATCCAATATCAAGTTAACCGAGTTGATCGTCTCTGATTATTTGAATTTTATATTTTTGAAGCTTAATCTGAACTTATTTGGATATGTTATCTGACCAGACCCACATAGCTACCACGGTGCTTCAGTTACATTACTGTATTATAAATATATATCTGAATAGGTTTTATATAATATACATTACAAAATGGTTGGGGCGACTAGATCAAAAGCAAACAAACAAACGTAGCCAGTAAAATTTCACTCATAATAAATGCTGCTCATAGTAGGACGAGGGCAAACATTTGAAGCAGAAAGTTATTTCTCTTGTATGTGAGTTTTTCCAAGTGTCTGTTTGAAGCTTGAACCCCAACAAAGCCAAATAAAAACATAGTTAATGTTGTCTGAACACAAAAAGCAACTAAGAGTAGTACTAGCTTCAAATTCAGATACAATATCTTAAACATAAACTAGCAAAACTTCCCGGTGTTTTGGTTCAAGCCTTAAGGCAGATGAGTTGTGACCTACGAAACCAACTTTCCTTCACTCTTCAGCGGATGGGAAATCACTACTACATAAATAATTAAACAAAGTTATAAGTTTAAGGACGATCATTTGAAAGAAATAATTAAAAGCAACAATCATGTCAATAGGTAGAATGGTTACTTACACTCTAGTTGTACACCGCGTGAACTCACTCTTATCCAATTAGTTATGGAGCTTAACAAAGCTAGGACGATAAGTCATTATCCTATATAGGCAGCCCGGCCATTCTAGGTGTAGAATCGTATTTGTGTTAAGACAGTACGCCACGAGTTGGTTTGTTTCTTTATCAAGGAGCATCAATACACTAGTACCATTTAAACCATCCATGAGACACAAGAGTTGTGTTTTAGGAGTAAGACTTATAATTTCCTGAATTATCGCTATCTCCTTATACCAAGAATCCCCCTTCATCACCCAGAGGTCTAATCCTAATGAACACCAAGAAATTCGACTTAACCTACCTCTCAGGACTCCCAACAATTTCTTCGATTCGAGTTTTTCACGGCCTGGAATGGATGGAAATAACTCAAATGTTTCTGTAGTCAAGTCCAAATCGTAAATCTGGCCGTAAATTCCTAGCCAATACACATGACTACTTAAAAATACACCAGGACCGCACTCCAGGTGGTCAAGGGTTTGTCCCAAAACTCTCCATTGGTCCGTGCCAAGGGTGTAGACGTCGACTTCATATTCATAAGGCGTATAGTCGGGTTTCCTCCTGCCGCAAAGTATCACTTTGTATTCCCCATCCATTGAGACTCCGAAACCATAACTCATACATCCTTCAATCTTCAATTCTGGTTTAGGAAGTACCATATTTTCTTCCAAGACAGGATTGAATATGTGGATGGAATTATCAAATGGGCCACAACAGCAGATCAGACCATTGACCGAACCCACCGGAAAACTATCACGATCAAGGGTCTTCACAGGGTCAAGGTTGTCGTGTTCGATCTCTACCCACTGTAAATGTCCTGGCAAATCTGAAGTCTCGCCCTCATGAATCATTAGGCACTGACGCGATCTCGATAGATGAAGTTGAACAAAGTAAGGATCGGAAACAAGATCCCGCCACTTTTTGCACACGCACTTGCAGCGGATTAGTGTTTTCACCGGAAGTCTTGATAAAACGTCCAGGATGAGATTTTCAGGTAATACTTCTTCCATCGATGGAGAAAACATAACTAGGGTTTTGGTGTTTCTGCAATG
This sequence comes from Helianthus tuberosus, assembly GCA_030545235.1. Taxonomy (NCBI): domain Eukaryota; kingdom Viridiplantae; phylum Streptophyta; class Magnoliopsida; order Asterales; family Asteraceae; genus Helianthus; species Helianthus tuberosus. Next base: position 5,374 of record JARYGA010024845.1, read on the forward strand.
CAGAATATATAAGAAACTGTTTTAGGGCTAGGCCCAATAATGTATTTTGAGCTTTTCAAAATTTATTTAAATATACATATTTCTACGTTGATCTTGGAGAGTTAAATGTAACTTTGGGAGCAAGTTATTTATTAAATACTTGAGTAAACTGCAATTTTACACCCTGAGGTTAGGGGTGATTGACACTCTTACCCCCCCTAAGGAAATAATTGCAATTTTACCCCCCACTGTTCACTGTTATGTCGCAAGATTACCCCCTGTTAACAGATTCTGTTAGTCAACGTTTGTTTTGACTGTTATAATGTGTGAAAAGTCGTTTTTGCCCCTATCTTATTAAAATTATATAAAAAATCAAGAATCATGTTCATCATCAGTTCATTCAATCATGTTCATCATTCATCATCAGTTCATTCTTCATCATCATTATCATCATCATTCTGGGTGTTGGAAGCTAGATCCCTAACAACAACAACAACAAATCCATAATTCATTCAACATCAAATTTACACAAATCATCAAACCCTAAGTGCCCTAACAACAACACCAAATCCAGATCCACAACACAAATCACAAAATCAACGAAACAAGTTCATCATCATCAGTTCATCACCACCACCACCTCCTTCTCCATTCAAAACCCTAACTAATCACCAACAAATCCACCAAATGTATATCCATATCCAGTCAAATCAATTGCTTCAGCCATATCACCTACCAAATCAACATGTATACCATCAGAAACAAACACTCCATCTGATTCAGAAACAGATCTGCTAAAACATAAAACCCTAAACAGATTGAAATAGTTGTGGATTAATCAGAGCTAACCTGGATCTTCATAGCTTTCAAAACCCTAACTAATCACCAGTTCATCACCACCACCACCTCATCAAGTTCCCAGGTTCATCAAGTTCCTAGATTCATCAAGTTCCCAGATTCATCATCAAGTTCATCAGAAAATCTATTAACCTAAGCATCGTAAAGAACATAGTTGAAATCAAAATTAATCAACAAAATCCCCAAATTAGGAGTAAAACTTACTTGCACGAGTACCACAAGCACCATCCCTGATAATAAACCTTGAAACAGAAACCCTATCTTCCAATCATGAAACAGAAACCCTATCTTCCAATCATGGTATAGATTTGTGTGTTCTGATATGTTTGAGATCTGGAAGCCTTGTTCATCAGCGAGTCTATTAAATCATAAAGCCTTGTTCATCAGCGAGAAATAAGGATAAATACAAAACGGCCACAAAGATAGGACGACATCTGTGAGTTTCATCTTCTTCACTTCACAACACAAGAAGCAGAGATGGCGCTGCAGTGTTGTTACGGCGGAAGCACCATAGAAACCCTAAAACTCGCTTCAATTCCATCGACAGCACCTCTATCATCATCCTCCTTTTGCAGCAGTCCTTTCAAAACCCTAACTATAACCCCCTCGGCACACCTCATCAAAGCACTATCCTCACCTGCAGCGGTTTGGGGTTATATGAGGTTGCAGGTAAAGATTAGGGTGAATTTACCTTTATGCCCTTTGACAATTAACAACAAACGTTGATAAGAGACGGAAACATTTAACAGGGGGTAATCTTGCGACATAACAGTGAACAGTGGGGGGTAAAATTGCAATTATTTCCTTAGGGGGGGTAAGAGTGCCAATCACCCCTAACCTCAGGGTGTAAAATTGCAGTTTACTCTAAATACTTTGGTGGTTACGTATGGCTTGGTGATGAGACGTGATTAGTGGGTAGGTAACTAAAGTCCTAAGTTTTCTAAGGTGCGGGTTTTTGGGTGTTTTTCGAAGAAAAAAAAAATCCAAAACGTTGCACACCCACCTCTGGGCGTTTTTTTTTTTTTTTAATGCACAAGGCATCCTCTTTTCCACGCCGGTGTTCTAGTTTTTTGGTTAATGACCGTGCATCCCTTTTTGTTTGGCCAATAACATTTTTTTATGGTTTTTTTTATTTAAATTTTTTACACCCCTTTTAACATAATGCCCCAAAATGCCTAAATCCACACTACACACATTTTAGAAAACCCCCCATAATGCTCCATTGCTTACTGGACTGCCACATGGCGCAAAACGCCCAAGGGTGGGTCATTATTTTTGTCTTCCACTACACATGGGGCATAGGAGGAGGACGGTGGTGTTGATGTTGGCGTTTGGTGGCGGTGCGTGGCGCTGATGGTGTCTCGGTTGCCTAAGTTTTGTGATGGTAAATGGTGGTGACCGGTGAAGCCGCATGGTGGGTGCGAAGGTGCTCGGTGAGGGTGATGGGTGTGGCTGACGCGGTGAGGTTGAAGGTGTAAGACTACGGTGGAGCGGTGTTGGTTACAATGATGATAGCGAGCGGTGGCTATTGATGACAGTAGTAGCGGCCGTGGCGGAGACGGTTGGTAGTGATGGTAAGGTACGGCGCGGCGTAGATGTCGTTGTTCAAGTAGGGGTGTCGACAGTTGAGTATGTGAAAGATGAAGTTGTTGGAGTTAATAATAAAAATACATAAATAAAGGGTGTGGGTGAGTATATTGTATGGAGTTGATGGTCACGATGGGATTTATGGAAGCATGCATGGTTATTATGGAAAAATTGACCAGTATCTATTTTGGGTGTAAATGAGACTTCACAAAACAATTTAGTATGAATGGTGGGTATGATTAAGTCATGATGATGGTGGGGTTTGCATGTATGTGCGTGTAATGCATGACATGATTTGGATGGATTTATGGCTAGCAATAATGAAGGTGGCGTAGACGCCGTATGGTGAAGATGTTTGTGTGTGAACTAAGTCTAAATAATTTTACTTAGTGACAGATGCAGAGATGTTAGACGGGTCAGGTTACGCGTTATTTATTAAATGCCTTGTAATCGCGAGTTATTCGGTTACAGGTTAGGGGACGCGGTACGAGACAATTAGCTCGTAGACTTGGAAGCTTTGCAACCAGTTAGTTCTAAGTACTCTCTTTTTAAGTGTTTATTTTGAGGTTAGCATACATGCGTAATGATGTGTTTTACGTATATTTTTATAAGAGCTTTCTTGCTAAATTAATCAACGAGTTTTGAAGTAAACATGTTTAATAAAAATTTTCGCATAGCTGGATTGATTTCTTGGTGTATGAATTGATAGGGTTTTTGTAGCCTTTCTTAGGCGCGTCATGAGGGTATGGTGATGCTACGGTTGTAGTATAAGTGATTATAGTTGTGAGTGACGAGGTTAATCTATAGTCTAGTATGACTACGGTGTTTTAAACATTGTGTGTGTCGATGTGCTTTTTTGTGATATAGCATCCTAGAAGTGCCTGCGGGATTTCTCCTGATGGGGTCGTTACCTTCGGGGTGGCGTCGGGTAACGGGAAGCACCCTTGTGGTGCTTGATGCGGGATTCCTCGTGATGGTGCTTAGTTTACGGTCACGGTTTGTGACAATGATGTAGCCCTAGTGGCAATGATGGTTTATGCGGGAGACAATGATGGCTGCAACTTTGTAACCGGACCCAAAGAGGGGGGGTTACATGCGGCAAAATGAGACGAGCTATGGTCACATTTTGGTGATTTTACCTAATTATGTGTTAGGTTCCCACCTTATGTGTTTTATGTGTTCACGTTAGATGAACTAGTGGGTATGTGGTGTAATTGTGGTATGACGCTTAATTAGTGTACTAAGGAGTCACTTGTACGGTTTTGAGATGAGTATATAGGTATGGTAGTACATAGTGATGGATGAAAGTAATATGTTCCATAGAGGAGGATTACTGGTAAGAGTTAGGAGTCAGGAGTCTTGAATAGTGGGTTGTTAATTAGCGTAGTACGAAGTGGCTTGGAAGTTAACGTGTTTTAAAAGGTGGTGGTGGTATTTTAAAAATACTTTGTATTGGCAATAAACTAACGTGATTTAGTGTACCATTTATGTTTAAACTAAATTGTTAGAACTCACTCAATGTAGCTGATTTTTGCATGTATGTTAGTTTGTTCGCAGGTCTGTAGTTCGGGTTGATAGTACTCTTGGCATACGGATGGCATAACTCGTGACTTGGAAGGCATGAATTCGTGATATTTTAATCATACAATGGTTTTTAATTTTTCAAAGCAACTGGTACTATTTTTAATCTAATTTCCGCTATGACTCTCTGAAAGAACTATATATTTTTAAATAGTACCCTGTGATGTGATCTGACTGTAGGATACCCGGTTTGGGGTCTTGCATAATTAGAGTGTGTTTAGGCTTTGAAAGATATAACTCATACTTTGTTACTTATTGACAATAAAACTGTGCCTAGAAACTAAGAGATTTTTTACATACTTACAAGCATTAGCTAATGGTTTAATAGATGATGGTTTCTTTTAGGGTGAGGGTATTGATACATCCCCCAAAATTAGGTGCACATCCCCAGAAGAAGCAGCGTATAGGGCTATAAGGGGAGTATAAGGTATGAAAGCATTAAATGCATGAGAAAAAGTGAATCTATATGCCTCTCTGTCACACCCCGATTTTTGGTTACTGCGGAAGCGCGTCGCGAGGTGTGGGCAGAGCGGTAATCGTTACATTCAATCAAGTAAACAACATGTTTAAACCATAAAAAGATGTTCATCCATACATTTATTTAGAAACCGTAATTTACAATACAACTTGTTAAAAGTAAAACAGACTACAACTTAAACAACATGGTTTGAAATTTTAACACGAGTTTACAAAACAAGACAAACGAAAACAGGATGACATCTCAAAAGCTGAAGTTCTTCATAACAACACGAACATATTTTCCAAAGTCGTCCACTAATCTCCTGTAATACAAGTTAGTTTTGAAAACGTCAACAAAAGTTGGTAAGTTCATGTTATTAGTTTTCGTATCAATTGAATCTTCAAAACATTTGAAATAATAAATTCGTTTTGTATAGTATAATGAAACTTGCGCGATCATTAGTGTTTTGCAAGGACACTAATCTGTATGCTAGAATAGGAGGCAACCAAACCTTGACGATTTATTTTTGTGTCAGTGACACTAGTTATAGACACAAAAGCACTCTTGTAGCGATCTGGGGCTCGCCAAAACCCAATAGATCCATCCCATTGTTCCTCGGTACTTGTTTATTCATTAATGGTCCCTTCATTTAAAACACCTATCCGCATGTGATCTAAATATTTTCATTTTTATTGTCATATTAATTGTAACATGAATACATTCTCGAAAGTTTAAAACTATAAACATTTAAATAAAAGGGGAAACATGAACTTACAAATTTGCGGTCACACCCCAACCGATGGCGGAAACATCGGGATAAGACGAAGTGCGTAGATTGCTCGAGACTTCATAACGCTATTTGTGTCAAGAATTTAATGTTTACATTTTACATGCTTTGATCTAGAATATAACAAATTTAAAATAGATAATGCACAATAAGTATTCAAATAATTATATTTCATTTCATTAATAATGAATTATTACAAATATTGGAACCAGAATACAACATGATTGAAAGTAAATTACAATACAACGAGCAATAAAATTTAAATGCGTTTCTAGGCAATCCTACTGGATTCATCTATCACAATCCTGCAACATGTATTAAAAGCATGGATCAGTATAAAAGCACTGGCGAACATACAAGTTTGAATAAAAGTATAAGTACAAAAGTTTGTTTCAATCCAACATGGCAACTTGTATTCACGTCCTAACTAGCATACATAGACAATCTAAACATAACGAATAGCATGAATACACAAATTAAAACTGACATGCATAAACATTCTAAACACGACGAATAGCATGGAAAAACAAGTTGAAGCTATCAGGTATAACATCCTAAGTATAACGAATAGCGTGTGTGTTGGAATGCATAATTGTGTAGGTTTGAGTGTACAAGTGGATTTGTTAATTAATACATGTTACACCCAAAAAGTGCATAAAGTGTAAAAAGGGGTCGAGTATGCTCACATTTTGCGAAGTTTCCTTTAGAAATCCCGCGAGGAGTTGAAGAGTTGAACGGCGAACACAGAGGTCATTATACATGGGTAAACGTAAGTAATGAAATGTTGTTAGAATAATTATACATATATATATATATATATATATATATATTTAATTAAATTTTAATAGAATCGGACAGGCTCGTTTTATTATTTAACGCGTTTGGTTTTAAGGATTTTTACAAAAAACGGACAGAGTTTCCTCTGTTTTTGGACGATCCCGACAACACAAGTTGTCGATATATTTGTCAAAACTCAACAAGTATAACAATATATATAAGAATTCATGTCAAGCGCTAGAATATGATTAAATGTCAAGTGTATCGGTTCGACTATAAAGTATGAAAATATATAAATGAAATACTATAAAAATACTCGCGTCGTAAATGTTTTACCAAGTCTCGTGAGTAATCCGTTAGTTCGATAGTTGACCGGGTCTGACCAGTTGACTGACTTTGACCAACTTTGACCGAACTCGAGTTGAACCAAGACCTGAATCGAGACTCGAACCGGAATGACCACAGCTGACCCGAGTCCGATCGAAACTCGAATCGCAATAAAGCCTGAATCTGGAGTCGCGACCGAATCCAAACCAGAACTTGACCCGAATACTGAACCGAAGCTAACCATTATCGACCGAAACCGAACCGAACATACTTGTTCTCTTGCAACTAAACTCGAAACAATCCCGAACCAAAACTGACCCGATTAAAGCCGGAGCCACTTCCACAGCCACCGTACCAGAACTTGATGTTGACTGAGTGCTGACCAGATCTTGAAGCCGGTGCCGGAATTGAACAAAACGACTGAATCGAAACTGATCGGAATTTAAATCAAGTAACATCAAAGCAGAACCTGGACTCGAAACTACCTGACCGGAACCACTCGTCAGAAACTGAACCGAGCCGCCGTGAAGAAGCCCCAGCACCGCCGCCGTTTCCGGTGATTGAGAAGACGATCGGAGCTTCTCCTGTGACCGCGTCGAGGAGAGAGAGAAGGTGAGCGAGGGTGTTCGTGAGTGGTCGAAGAAGAAGAGGGGGGGCGCCGGAGAGTCACCGGTCGCTGGTTTGCCGGTGGTCTTGGTCTTCGTCGGAGAGAACGAGAGGGACGAGTGAGAGTGGGGGGGGAGGGGTTGCAGTGTAGGAGAAGGAGAGGGGTAGTGGAGTTCACACCGGAGTCGGCCGGAAATCACTCCGGCGACCGGAGTGAAGGGAGAGAAAGGGGAGCGGCTGGCTTCTTTTAAAATTTAGGGTTTGGGTCCATTTTATACTTTCAAGTAATTACACACTTAGTCCCTCAACTTTAAAGAGTTAAATAAATAGTTAGATTAGCTTGGTTTACGTTAGATTTCCTATAACTAACTAGGTTACCTATGTAACCTTTAAAATAAATTAATTGTTTATTAATTGTTATATTGATTTTTTTTACCAAAATAAATAATAATTAATTAAACAGATCATTAACCATATAAAAATCTTTTGACGATTATTTAATTCGCGAAGAATTTCTGTGGTTTCAAAGGTTAGGATTCGGATCTTTCCAAACGAGTCGGATTTCGGGAATCAATTTTAACGGATGTTACAGTCTCCCCTACTTTAGGAGATTTCGTCCTCGAAATCTAAGAGGAAGACTTTTGAAAAGATGACATCCAAAGATTCAACAGGGAGAATAGATGAGACTTGATCGCGAACGGGGTTCGTATAAAAGACAAAGAATAAAGAATAATAATTGGAGTATAAAAGTGAACGATTGATGTTGAATACACGAATGCGAGTATCGGAAATAGCATAAGTGCTGGGTAGACGAAAGTAGCGTGCTTAAGAATGAAGTCTCGTCGTGGATAATCGGATATAATGCGTTTGTGAGTTGTTCAAGGTTTGAATTAGGTCTAAAGGTGTGCAAAACACTGAATTTCTCATGGCACGTCTTACGAAAGTTTGGTAACATGATGAAAACACTTATATATAGGAAGTACCAGCGGCGTATCCACCATGTTTTGACCATGCTACGTCTGTTTCGTTATTCGTGTCATGTTACATTCCGTGTCTTACCATACACAGTAGTACACTCTATGATTCTCATGCGCCCATCACTATAAACCCGTGTGCACCCGCGATTATATTGATCGTTGCATGATCCACATAGCTTGTACTAGTAGTGTATGGGTAAGGGTTTATTAACGTATTACGAGTGAGAATGATAACGTACAGTATTTTAAGTATGTAAGCATGATTGGTATTTAAGTATGAGAGAGGTTATAAGTATGAGTATATGTAAGAGTATGATTAAATTCTTTGAATAGTCCACATGAGATATTTTAGTTAACTAGATTAACGCATTACTGGCATGTGATCTCCCTGGTCAAACCATCGTATCCGCAAGTATGTATGTATGTATGTATGAATGTATGAATGACTTAACATGACCGCAAGTCCATGCGGTGGGCGTTACTCCTATAGCGCTGCACAAGCGCTATATATGTTAAGGTGCGGCTTGATCAAAGTTAGTGACAAAATGTCAACCCAACATTTAACGCAAGCGTCATCTAATCATGGCACATGTCATCATTTCGTTGCCATGAAAAGATCCGTAATGTATAAAGCGTCATCTAATCATAGCAGATGTCATCATTTCGTTGCTATGAAAAGATCCGTAATGTATAAAGCGTCATCTAATCATAGCACATGTCATCATTTCGTTGCTATGAAAAGATCCGTAATGTATGAATGAATGTCTTGACATTACCACAAATCCATGCGGCGGTGCGCTACTCCTATAGTGCTTCACAAGCACTACATATGTCAAGGTGTGGCTTCATCCGAAGTTAATGACCAGTTTATCACATAAAGAATGTCCAGTAATCCCGAATCAAGCATAACGTATTAGTAGGCGTGTATTAAAATGATGATTAGGTAACAAGTATTAAATCGCATAAAAGTTAAGTTAATATAAAAGAGAGGCTTGATAAGTATTGGAGTGCTTCGGGTTTAGAAACTTCGACTATTCCAAAGTGAATCGCAAGTCCTTCCGAATTAGGGAGACATGCTTTGGCCTAATAAGTATAATACTCTCGTCGCCAGGCGATTAACGGTATTTTACCCTTCCAGTTAGTACATGTCCCTAATTTGATTGAAAATATGAAACTTTGGCGAGATTGAAAATCGTAGGGCGGGAACAGTCACCAAGGTGTGGATATCAATCCTAGCTTGACAATTTCGTCCCCAAAATATGGTTTATTGAACGAAACAAGATAAATCTCGACTCATCAATAAGGAACCACTAGAGTATGAAATGGAAATTCCCATCAAGATACGGATATCACTCCTGACTTGATGGTGAAATTACGTGCAAAATAACACGTAAGGTGGATTGAAATTCGTCACCAAAGGCGGGAATCACCCCTATTCTAGTGAGTCGCTTCGATTGTGGAATATGAGTATCTTCAAGTATGTATTATGTAAAATGTCTTAGAAAAGACGCATCGTTTATTTAGACAAAAGGAGAGGTAGAAGCAAATAGGAAGAATTACATATTAAGCAAGAATCGGGAATGGTCAAGTTTTGGTAATTAGACTATAAACTAGGTCGAACATGGCAATTCTACCTAATTCCCTATAGTTATGGCTGTGATACCAATCTGTCACACCTCAACCGATGGCGGAAACATCGGGATGAGACGAAGTGCGTAGATTGCTCGAGACTTCATAACGCTATTTGTGTCAAGAATTTAATGTTTACATTTTACATGGTTTGATCTAGAATATAACAAATTTAAAATAAATAATGCACAATAAGTATTCAAATAATTATATTTCATTTCATTAATAATGAATTAATACAAATATTGGAACCAGAATACAACATGATTGAAAGTAAATTACAATACAACGAGCAATAAAATTTAAATGCGTTTCTAGGCAATCCTACTGGATTCATCTGTCACAATCCTGCAATATGTATTAAAAACATGGATCAGTACAAAAGCACTGGCGAACATACAAGTTTGAATAAAAGTATAAGTACAAAAGTTTGTTTCAATCCAACATGGCAACTTGTATTCACGTCCTAACTAGCATACATAGACAATCTAAACATAACGAATAGCATGAATACACAAATTAAAACTGACATGCATAAACATTCTAAACACGACGAATAGCATGGAAAAACAAGTTGAAGCTATCAGGTATAACATCCTAAGTATAACGAATAGCGTGTGTGTTGGAATGCATAATTGTGTAGGTTTGAGTGTACAAGTGGATTTGTTAATTAATACATGTTACACCCAAAAAGTGCATAAAGTGTAAAAAGGGGTCGAGTATGCTCACATTTTGCGAAGTTTCCTTTAGAAATCCCGCGAGGAGTTGAAGAGTTGAACGGCGAACACCGAGGTCATCATACATGGGTAAACGTAAGTAATGAAATGTTGTTAGAATAATTATACATATATATATATATATATATATATATATATTTAATTAAAATTTTAATAGAATCCGACAGGCTCGTTTTATTATTTAACGCGTTTGGTTTTAAGGATTTTTACAAAAAACGGACAGAGTTTCCTCTGTTTTTGGACGATCCCGACAACAACACAAGTTGTCGATATATTTGTCAAAACTCAACAAGTACAACAATATATATAAGAATTCATGTCAAGCGCTAGAATATGATTAAATGTCAAGTGTATCGGTTCGACTATAAAATATTAAAATATATAAATGAAATACTATAAAAATACTCGCGTTGTAAATGTTTTACCAAGTCTCGTGAGTAATCCGTTAGTTCGACAGTTGACCGGGTCTGACCAGTTGACTCACTTTGACCAACTTTGACCGAACTCGAGTTGAACCAAGACCTGAATCGAGACTCGAACCGGAATGACCACAGCTGAACCGAGTCCGATCGAAACTCGAATCGCAATAAAGCCTGAATCTGGAGTTGCGACCGAATCCAAACCAGAACTTGACCCGAATATTGAACCGAAGCTAACCATTATCGACCGAAACCGAACCGAACATACTTGTTCTTTTGCAACTACACTCGAAACAATCCCGAACCAAAACTGACCCGATTAAAGCCGGAGCCAGTTCCACAGCCACCGTACCAGAACTTGATGTTGACTGAGTGCTGACCAGATCTTGAAGCCGGTGCCGGAATTGAACAAAACGACTGAATCGAAACTGATCGGAATTTTAATCAAGTAACATCAAAGCAGAACCTGGACTCGAAACTAACCTGACCGGAACCACTCGTCAGAAACTGAACCGAGCCGCCGCGAAGAAGCCCCAGCACCGCCGCCGTTTCCGGTGATTGAGAAGACGATCGGAGCTTCTCCTGTGACCGCGTCGAGGAGAGATAGAAGGTGAGCGAGGGTGTTCGTGAGTGGTCGGAGAAGAAGAGGGGGGTGCCGGAGAGTCACCGGTCGCTGGTTTGCCGGTGGTCTTAGTCTTCGTCGGAGAGAACGAGAGGGGCGAGTGAGAGTGGGGGGGTTGCAGTGTAGGAGAGGGAGAGGGGTAGTGGAGTTCACACCGGAGTCGGCCGGAAATCGCTCCGGCGACCGGAGTGAAGGGAGAGAAAGGGGAGCGGCTGCCTTCCTTTAAAATTTACACTGTGTTCCAGAGTTTACTAACGGAAGGAAAGGAAACAAAAAGAAAGTAAAATATTTTGTGTTCTAGAGTTTCATTTAAGGAAGGAAAAGAAAGGAAAATAAAACATGTCGTGTTCCCGAGTTTCATTTAAGGAAGGAAAAGAAAGGAAATGACAGGAAAACTAGGCTAAATTCTTTAATTTTTCTTTCCTTCCGATTTGGGAGGAAACGGTGGGAAAGACATCTTTTTATTTTCCTTTCTCGTCCTTTCCTTTCTCACTTTTGCTTTCTTTTCTTATCCCTCGTTAAGTTAACTCGGGAACAGAGCGTTAGGGTTTGGGTCCATTTTATACTTTCAAGTAATTACACAATTAGTCCCTCAACTTTAAAGAGTTAAATAAATAGTTAGATTAGCTTGGTTTACGTTAGATTTCCTATAACTAACTGTTAACTATGTAACCTTTAAAATAAATTAAATGTTTATTAATTATTATATTGATTTTTTTACCAAAATAAATAATAATTAATTAAACAGATCATTAACCATATAAAAATCTTTCGACGATTATTTAATTCTCGAAGAATTTCTGTGGTTTCAAAGGTTAGGATTCGGATCTTTCCAAACGAGTCAGATTTTGGGAATCAATTTTAACGGATGTTACATTTGCGTTCCAAGCAAATCTTGTTTTGAATTCAGATTCTTCGTTTGTTTCTCAACCTACAAGTGTTCTAACTTCATTTGACACTTAGATTTATATTCTTTCATCGTACAAGTATCTCATCTTGAATTGTTATTATATTTGTATTCGTTTGCTTTCTTTGTTTATGTTTGCATATATATATATATATATATATATATATATATATATATATATATATATAGGGTCAGGATTTAGAGAGAACGACTAAAAGTGTGAGAACAGTGAGAACGATTATGGACCGTCAGATCAAAACAATCTACGGACAACATGACGCGGTGGCATTTTTGTAAATAGCATCACATTTATTAGTGTGGCGCGCTTCCATAAGGGCAAAAAGGTAAATGTTCATATAAAAAACATATCAAAGCCTGACCGAAACATATATACAAAAAGGTAAATGTTCATATATAAAACACTTCCTAGAGAAACCTCCCCAAAACCAACGTAAAACGCGAAAACCCTGGAAAACGCGAAACAACAAAAACTATGGCGTCGAAAGATCAAACCAGATCCAGAGGAAAAAAACATAGTGAGTTAACTTCAATTTACATTGTGCTAGTTTATGCTGCTTTTGGCATTCTAATTTTAACAAAAATTTGCAGTTTCTACAAGGGGGGAAGGGTCATCTACTCCAAAACGCCAAAAAATGAACGAGCAACGAAAGAAGACAACAAGAGGACATGGTACACAAATGTTACTTTTCGTGATGTAAAAATACACTTTCATACTTTGTTGCCAAAACACCAAAATATGTATCGTTTGTTTCACAATGTATGAGAACGAAATTTTACATATCACTCATGTGTTACTAAAGGCCACAAACACATGAATCCTGTCATAGCTTTGTTACTAAACGCCAAAAAATGTATGGTTTCTGTTATAAACGCCATTTAACTGTTATTGAGTTATTCAACATCTATAATCTCTTATTGATTTATAAAATGCCATAAATGTATCATAGTTATGTTAAATTATACTATTAAAACGCCATAAAATAAAACGCCATGAAATCATTTTTTATAGGCGAAGAGAGGTTAAGATTGAGAATAAATGTCCATACTGGAAGGGCCCAAAACGCCAATAAGAGGAAGGCATTAAGTCAGAATGTGGAGGTTGAGGAAGAACCATATCATGAGTTCAGTAGGGCTAGGATCTTGTCAAGAGTAAAACCTACAAACTTGACTTGTTGGTTTATGAATCTAAACGAAAATTAAAGAAAGACAGTACACCAAATGGGGTTTGGTGCTACACTAAGGTTGAAAATAGACATCGTACCGACAATGCTTGCGTACTGGTTGGTTGAAAATTACAATGAAAAGACAAACACCCTAAACGTTGGCAACCATACCATACATATAAATGAAGAATTGGTAAACTCTTTAACGGGTATACCAAATGGAAGGGTGCCGGTGAACATGAAAAAAAGACCAACAGCTAAAGACCACATGGTGGTTGAGTGGAAAGCACAGTTCCGAGGGTTGGGCTGGGTTAACAGACCAAGTGTGAAGATATACTTTGATAACGTTTTGCCTATGATAGATGGCTTTGGGAGAGACTTCTGAATAAATTTCCTTGTAGCATTCTTCACTATAATGGGGCATGCAACTGACAATGCAGTCGTCAACAAACAATTCTTGCACAACGTTACACCAAACATTCAAATAAACTAAATGAACTGGTGTAGTTATATCATCTAATGCTTGCAACACGCCAAAACCGCATGGGCTCCCAAAAAGCATTACATAGGGACTTATCATACTTGCGGTAAGAATAGAATTTCACTATTCATTTGTGTGTCATTAAAACGCCAAAAAATATCTGTCATTTGAAAAAATCTATTTTGTTACAGCTTGCCTTGGTGAACGATGCTTGCAATAGGAACAAATGGGACCGAAAAGAAGGATACCCAATTGAGTGGGTTACAACAGAAACTCTTGACTTATTTGAGAGTGCAATGGCAAAACACCTTGTGGGCAATGAAGTAAAAAAGGAAAACAGTCAAAAAAGGTAAAAGAAGCAAGCCCCAAAAAACAAGAAAAATGCAGGTTGTTGTTCATGATGAAGATGATGGTGCTGATGTTGAGAATGAAGATGAAGATGATGTTCACAAGGTCAATGTGCATGCTGATAACAATGATGATGAGTTTGATCATGAATATGGTTTTGATCATGATGATCATTATAACTATGAGGTGCAAAACGCCATTCCCATCAATGATGATGAAGAGGCTTCACTTCAAAGGATGGCGAATGAGGATAGAGAAAGCCAGGAAACGATGTTTGAAGTTTCTGCATCAGAAAACCATGCTCTTATCAGAGGAGTAACACAGTATGACAACATTTTTCCTGATGAAAAAGAACAAAACAAAGAACCTGAAGAGGTATGTTGTTCAAATAATAAATTTAAAAAAAAAAACCAAAAAACACCATGATAAACAAAATCCTTTTATTTAATATAACAGGAAATGGCTGATAAATTGGATGGAGAATACAAAGAATTAGAAGACTGTTACAATAAAATGAGCGCATTGTTAAAACAGTCAAAGAATGAATACCTAAACAGCCTCCTGGTACACATTAAATACTCACAATGTATGACATTGTTGGAGAACATCTCAAAATTTGTTGATGAAAATGCCAAAGAAATGCCAGCTGAAACAGAAGAAGATACACAAGAAACTGAGGTTGAAAATGAGGTGGTACTAGGAGATGAAAATGAAGAAGAAGGGGAAAAGGAGATGGCTGAAAAAGAAAACGCCATTGAAGAGCAAACAGTTCATGAAAACGTCAAAGAATTTGAAAATGAAGAACAAGGAGAAGAAGGATGTGAAAATGAAGAAGAAAGGGAGAAGGAAATGGCTGGAATAAAAAACACCATTGAAGTGGAAACAGTTGATTAAAACGCCATGGAAGTGGAAATAGTTCATGAAAACGCCATTGAAGTTGAAAATGAAGGAAAAGGAGAAAAAGAAGAAGGAGAAGGAAAAGGAAAAGGGGAAGGAGAAGAAGAGGAAGGGGAGTGGGAAGGGAATGGTGAAGGGGATGGAGAAAGAGAAGGAAAAGGAGAAAGAGAAGGGGAATGAGAAGGGGATACAAGGGATGTGGCAATAGAACAAAACGCCAAACCCTCAACTGCTAAAACAGCCCCCATATATGATGATGATCAGGAGACTATATCATCAGATGAAGATGTAAACGAAAACGATATTGAGAGGTCGAGTTGTGATTTCAAGACACTTGAATATCACATTTCAAGATACAATGGGGAAAAATAATTAAAAGGAATATTGCTGAGATTTTGGAGCTACCAGGACAAGATCTAAAACAAATTGTTGATATTAAAGAAGGTCTTGATAATTCAAGGATGGTGGATGAAGTGATTAAAGCAATAAAAAAACATCTGTAACCTGCTGAAGAGACCCCAAAAATGCATGTATTTGATAAGACACCAAACATCGCCACGACAGAAACACAAGACAGTCAGGCATTCAACACTGAAAAAGAAAAGCTGAAGGGGAGATGGTGAAGAAAAGTGTTGACCAACAAGGGGCAGTGTTTGATAAAACGCCATATGAACACCCACCAACTACATCTGGGAAAAACCTCTTGAAAAGTTTTGAAAAGGAAGAGACACCCAATAAACCCCAGGATGAAAACGCCATCAACACATCACCACCAAAAATGCCAAACATGTCAGATGTGCAGGAGAAAGGTGATGAGGACAACACTCCAGACATCACAAAGCTGATGCAAGAAAATACAATTTTAAACCCTGAAGAGCTGCCTGGTGATGAAAAAGCTGATAAAGTTGATGAAGAAGATAAAAATATAAAAAAAATGTCGCTGAAGAGGAGAAGAGAGATAAAAAAATTGAGCAGGGCATGTTTGTCACCTTATCTAAGGAGGCAAGTGGTTATACATGAAAAAAGGACAAACCCTGAAAATAACCTTTCCACATACATCTTCACTGGAATCGGCGATTATGAGTATGTACACTTCTCTCAAAATAAAACGCCAAACTTTCCATTCATAACGTTTACTTGAGAATATGCATGCAAAAACGATCAAAACGCCATGTATTATAATAGAATGAGTTTGTATAACTAAAACTCCAAATGATGTTTCTTTTAGAACTGAGCTGTTCAAGATGGGAGAAAAGTTTCTCATGAGGGTGATCTGTGAGAGCATGAAACCAGGATTTCAAGGACACGTCTCAATTATTCTATGTTGGGCACATATCCTGAACTATGAAGAAAGATACAAGGCTCATGAATCACCCTCAAGGTTATTCTGCACAGAATTACTGCTGGTAACTCTTTTGCTATATTTAATTGATAAAATTATAATAGGACATTGTTTTGTTGTTTAAAATGTGGAACTCAATATTACAGAATACTCCGGCATACTACGAAACGACAAAAGAAGATACACGAAACAAAGAATTCAACAGAAACATGGAAACTGTTCTGAAAAACACAAGTTTCAAAGGAGACAAGAAACATAAAACCATCAAGGATTATGAACTGGTCTTCGTGCCAATAATCTGGGAAAGACATTTCTATGTTGTCTGTTTCAAAATAAAACACGAAAGAGTTGATGTATTAGACAACAGCGGTGTAGGGGATAACGTCAGCATCAAAAAAAAGTATGAAGGATGGGTGGAAATGTTGGTAAGTATCTTAAAAACTTTGAATATAGGAACTATGTTGACTGTTTTGGTCAAAAATTACCTAAGCAATTAAGTGATCAAATTAGTTAAGTGAGGTAGTGTGCTAAAATTATATGTGAAAAATGTGTTAACAAAATTAGATATGAAAACAGTTTCAGGATACGGCTCGGGATATAGAGCTGTATCTATGATCAAACAATGAGCAAAAATGTAAAGGTGGACACGTGATGTACGAGGAAAGCCCTTGATCAATCTAGATCACCGGCATAAAACCTCGGGAGCTGACAATCGCAGCTGCCTTGTTCTTCTATTGCTTCAAATATCAGGATACAGTGCAGGATGTGGTGCGGATCAACTATGTGTTACAATGTAATTTGAATACAAGTGTTTGAATGTGGTGTTTGTGGTGAGCTAGAGAGTAAAAGTGTTCGAGAGTGTAAGTGTGAAATTGTGTGCCTTAAACTGATCCGCCCCCATCTATTTATAGTAAAGATAATGTAACAAACTATCCTAAACTTCCGGGATCCATCGAATATTCCCACTAGAACGTTGAGGACCAAGTCTTTCGGGTTCAACGGCTTCCTCTTAACAAATACGCCCGAGTCTTGAGGAGAAGAAGTCTTGATGACCGTTAGTAACTTACAGCCATTAACCTGCACGTGTTTAATTCACTCAACCTTAGGATATCGCCCAGAATGTTAGCAATATCCCCGTCCAGTATCCTGGTCACAAATAAACAATTAAAAGCGGGATATTAGTCAGGATATGTATACTCAGAAAATGACCCATAACAATTGTCCCCAAATATATCGGTTGGTATACCAATCCAACGGATATATTTCAAAAGTTTTATCCCATAACTCAAGGCATTTAAAACGAAGCGACGGTCGAGATCACATCGTAACTTCCAACGCGCTTTTTGCTTAATGGAGATCCACAATGCCCCTATATCTTCTCTTTTCTTGTTTGAAAAGCAGATATCTTCAACAGAACCTTCAGGTAATTCTCCATTTCTGATTTACTTTCTATCAATTTACATCACTTTACTCGCAATGGATGCCGACACCTTCACCCAGCAGAATCTCCTTAAAAATCCCGAAAGGGAGATCTGTGCTTTTGACAACGCAGACATTGCAGCTTTGAGAGCCTCCGGCGCTTTCCCTGAGAACACGGTCTTTAGACCATTCGATCGGTCAATCCGATCGGATGTTTCTTCCACTGAATGGGTTTGTTTTCCAGCATATCCTTTTTCGCTAGGTCTTCGATACCCTTTCCCCGAATTCATGATGCAATTTTTTCGAACCACCGGCATCTCTTTTGCTCAAACCATGCCCATGGTTTGGAGAGTACTAATTGTACTTAACCAAATCAAAAACCTCCATTGCTCCGACCTCCGCATCGAGGATTTGCCTATTGCTTATCGCCTCCGATCTCATGGCTCTAGCCGGTTCTTGCTCTTCTCAACCTCCAGCAAACCCCTGATTCTTAAAGCCACCAAAAACGAAGATGGATGGCAACGCAAATTTTTCTTTGTCAAACGAGACTCCATTGCTGAGGGTGCCAACCTTCCGGTGGAGTGGTTAACCACCGGTAGGGTCATAAATATTCTTATAAACCATTCGATGTTTATCTTCTATTAATATCCTTCTTTTTGATCTTTATGCAGTGAACTTCAAGGAAGTCGCTCCCCCTACCGCTGAGTCAGAAGAAAGAATCAATACTGTTTACCGGTTACCTGCAATAGACAGGACTTTCACCACACACGTCCCGAGTTCCAGTCAATACTCATCATCTAAAATGTCTGGTAAGGATTACTTTCAAAATAATTAGTCAAAACAGTATAAAAATAAAATGAAGAGTAAAACTTTTCCCTTTATGCAGCACCGGCCAAGATCCCTGAAGTCTTTGACCTCGACGAATTGGACAGTTATTCTGATCAGATCCAGGTTAAGAAAGAACCTAGCCCCAAGACCACAGCCACCTCCAAACCCAGCAGTTCCAAAGCCATCATTATTCCCAAACCTTCACCGGCTACCAGGCCCCGGAGTTCAAGCTCCCGCAAAAGGAAAGAGCCTGATTCCCCTGTCATTTCTGACACATTTCCTTATGAGAAGCACGGGTTTATTGAAGCTAGCGGGTTTATGACTTCCTTTCTTAACCAGGTTAGTATTCTCACATCACATCCTGCGGCTTACATTATTTTCAAAGATTTATCAATATTAATACCTGTCCTCTTACCTTTGTAGGGTCTTGAGCGTTTTGTTCACCTATATCAAGAATCCTGCAAGCTTAACAAGACGCTTGAATCTAAGCTAAAGGAAGCAGAAATCACAATCTCCGACCAAGGCATGATCGCAGCCGCCAAATCTCGTCATTACGAGGAGAAATTCAAAGCTATGATCCAGGAACACCAAATTGCTCTCAATAAAGCTACCCTTCAAGCCCAGGCCGATCTTGAAGCCGCCCATGTACAACACGAAAGGGATATGGTCAGCTACCGAGAAAGCCTCAAAAGTTCCGTCATCATTTCTCTCCTCCAAGCCAGGTTGAAGATGGCCCATGAAGCCAAAACATTAGGTTTTGAATGCCCTACTTGGGATGTTGGTGCTTGGGAGACCAAGCTAAAGAACCTCGGCGGCACCTCTTCCAAATCAGCTGTCGAAGAATCTTCCAAAGCAGTTGAAAAAGCAACCGATGCTGAGAAGGATGCTGAGGCGGATCCCAAGACGGATGTTGCTGAAACCACTATGGACGAAGAAGGCACTACCCCCTAGAGCTTATTTCCTTTAAATCATTCGAACAATTTTATGCTTTTATGAACAATTTTTATTTCTGTATCGAAACAATTTGATAGCCGAAGGTGGATGGGTCCTGGGTTTCAGGATGAAACCTTCGGTTATCAACCAGTATTGATTGTTTCAAGAATAATTTCATCTTTTTATTTTTCTTTCTATTGGTTTCCGTCTTCTTTAGTATAGATCTTAACTTTGCAAAAATCTTGTGTTGTTATCTTATGAAAATATCCTGATCAATATGCTTAGCAATATGTTATAAAAACTTTTTATTAGATAGGACCTCCGAATGTTCGTTCAACTTTGTAGAAAGCTTTTGAAAAACAATCTATTTTTCCAAAACCGGTTTTTGATAATACTCAAATGATCAAAGTTTCAAACTAGCTGTAACTCCAAATATTTTGTTCAAATATCCTGAAAAGTATTTTGAAAATATATCAGGATATTTAACCTCTTACCAAGCATAGCATTGTCAAAGAGTTAAATGATGTTTTTCAAAGGAAAGATCATACCAGGGATAGGGTATAACCATATTATCAAACCTGAATTCCTTTTGCAACTTGCTCCACTAAGATGTCCCCAGTCCGAGACGCTTAGCACAATTTTGATCTCTTGAGCTTCACACAATTGCTTCAGAAGGAATGTCCCCTGTGCATGACGTCCCCAAACATTCAAAAAATTATTGAACATCAGTTCCAACTGTACAAACAATTCTCGTGTCACAGGGGTAAAACCCAAAATACACCGGAGATAAATCCTTTACATCCTGGGGAAAATCCCAAATTTTCGTGCGCTACAGGCGGGAGTGTATAAACTCCAAGACTTAGAAAGGTGAAAACCTTTAAACCTTAGAGAGTATGAAAATACCCTTTCGTGAGAGAGGGTGATCAATCATCATATACCTTCAGGATTCAGGATATAGCCAACAGTAACGAAATTGTCAGCCACTTTTACATGAACTGGTCCCGCCACCTTGAACTATCCCTGAATAACTTGCGCTCCAGGCGGAGTGTTTAAACCCAATTCGGAAGAAAGGTGAATACCTTTAAACCTGTGAAGGGATCGGGATCCCTTATACGTAAGATAGGGGGCCAATCCTCTAATCTTTCGAAGTATCTTGAGTAAGCATCCTGGGGCTATATCCTGGAGCATATACTGCAAAACATCTTTAAACTAAGGTGGGTGTTAGCTTGGCTAACACCCCTCCGATGCCTAAGTTAGTATTGGGTTTCAAAGAATAAATTAAACCAAAACATATTAAAAAAAAAATAGAATCCATACCATCTTGAGTTAGAAATTAAATTCTAAACTCACTTGAAATAAAGCTTAAGGTGTATAGCATTCCAAGATCTCGGTAGCATATCCCCTTCCATATTCTTGAGTCTGTATGCTCCTTTCCCTGCTTCTGATTCAACTTCATATGGTCCTTCCCATTTTGGAGCTAACTTGCCATCGGCAGGATTAGTAGTATTCTGAAAAGCCTTTCTTAACACCCAATCTCCAACCTTAAATCTTCTGGTCCTAATATTCTTGTTATATGCTCTAGATATTCTTTGTTGATATGCTGTCATCCTTAGCCTTGCTGCATCCCTTCTTTCATCTATAGTATCCAAATCCTGACATAAGGCTTCAGGATTCTGTTCAGGATCCTGTAGGGTAGATCTTGCAGTAGGTATTGTCATTTCCGTTGGAATCATTGCTTCTGCTCCAAATACCAAGGAAAATGGGGTTTGGCCTGTTGCATTCTTCACCGTTGTCCTATCAGCCCACAAAACAAAGGGTAATTCTTCTGCCCATTTTCCTTTTTTGGCTCCAAGTCTCTTCTTTAAGTTATTGACAATTATCTTGTTTGAGGATTCTGCTTGTCCATTTGCTTGAGGATGTACCGGAGTAGATGTGATCATTTTGATTCCCCAACTCTTGCAAAAGTTAGTAGTTCTCTTGCTTATAAACTGAGAACCATTGTCACAGATTATCTCGGCTGGTACTCCGAATCTGGTCAGGATATTTCTCTTTATGAAGGATACTACTTCTTGATCTCTAACTTGAACAAATGCTTCTGCTTCAACCCATTTGGAGAAATAATCCGTCATTGCCAACATGAAAACCTTTCCTCCTGGAGCTTTCGGGATCTTTCCCACTATATCCATACCCCACTTCATAAACGGCCAAGGGGAAACAATAGGATACAGTGGTTCAGCAGGTTGATGTAATATGTTACTATGTCTTTGACATGCGTCACATTTTCGAGCATATTCTGCGGCATCTTTTCTCATTGTTGGCCAATAATATCCTGTCCTTATTACTTTTGAGAACAATGACCTGCCCCCAGTATGGTTACCACAATCCCCTTCATGTATATCCTGAAGTACTTCTTTGGCTTCAGGATCCTCCAAGCACCTCAAATATGGTCCTGCAAGAGATTTCTTGTATAAAACATTATTTATGATAGTGAATCATGATACCTTCATCCTAAATGCCTTAGGATTTTCATTTCCGAGGATGTGTCCTTCTTTGAGATATCTCACAATTGGAGCCGTCCAGGATTTAGGATCCTGTTCAGGATATTCCGTTCCATGATCCTGAATACCCGCTACTTCTTTATCCTGAGGATTCGTTGCAGGATATAAGACATGCAATATTGGTATTTGGGTCCCTTCAGGTATCCTGATCGATGATCCCAAATTTGCTAAGGCATCCGCTTCAGCATTATCCTCCCTTGGTACCTGTTCAAGTGTAAAAACATCGAAATATCCTGCTAATTTTTTGAGAATATCGAGGTATTCGATTAATTTCTCACCCTTAACTGCATAGGATCCATTAAAATGGTTAGTAATTAACAAGGAGTCAACATATACTCGCAAATTCTTGATACTCATACTCTTAGCCAATTCTAATCCTGCAATTAAAGCTTCATATTCTGCCTCATTATTGGTAGCAGGAAATTCACACCTAATGGCCTGGGGTAATATGTCCCCCTGTGGCGATTTTAGTAGTATACCTAAACCTACACCTCTTATATTGGATGCACCATCAGTATAGAACGTCCAGGATCCTGAAGATTCTACTAACTGCTGAACTTCTAGTTCTGCCTCGTCCTGAATGTCACTACTGAAATCAACCACAAAGTCAGCTAAAGCCTGAGACTTTATGGCATTTCTAGGTTCATATACTAAATCATAAGCACTTAACTTTACTGACCACTTGGCCATCCTGCCTGACATCTCTGGTTTCCTAAGCACATTTTTGACAGGATAATTCGTTTTAACATGGATCCTATGTGTTTCAAAATAATGTCTAAGCTTAGTTGATGCCATAACTAGGGCCAATATTAGTTTCTCTAAGTGTGAATATCTAGTTTCAGCATCTAACAAACTTTTGCTAACATAATAAACAGGATATTGTTGACCTTCATGGTCTTTAATAAGAACAGCACTTACAGCATTCCCTGATACAGCGAGGTATAGGGATAGTGGTTCACCATTCTCTGGCTTCATCAACAGAGGTGCAGTTGAGAGATATCGCTTCAAATCCTGCAAGGCTGCTTCATGCTTTGCTCCCCATTCGAACTTCTTATTCTTCTTGAGGATATCATAGAATTCTTTGCATTTTTCCGAGGATCTTGAGATAAATCTATTCAAAGCTGCTACTCGGCCTGTTAACCGTTGTACTTCCTTCATATTCAATGGTGATTTTATATCCAGGATAGCTTTAATCTGCTCCGGGCTTGCCTCTATTCCCCTTTTTGTCACCATATATCCTAGAAACTTTCCTGCCCCCACTCCGAAATGGCACTTGGCAGGATTCAGCTTCATGCTATACTGATCCAGGATATCAAATGCTCCCTTGATATCCTGGAGGTGATCCTCAGCCTTTTTAGATTTCACCACCATATCGTCAATATATACCTCCATGGTGTCCCCCAGCTTATCTTTGAACATCATGTTCACTAATCTCTGATATGTTGCACCTGCATTTTTTAAACCGAAAGGCATGGCAGTATAGCAATATATACCTGTTGGTGTCATGAAAGCAGTATCCTCCTGATCCGAAGGTTCCATTTGGATCTGCTGAAATCCTGAGGATGCGTCCATGAACGTTAACATTTCATGTCCAGCAGTAGCATCCACCATTGCATCGATGTGAGGGAGAGGAAATGGGTCTTTAGGACAAGCCTTGTTCAAGTCCGTGTAGTCTACACAGACTCTCCATTTCCCGTTTTTCTTTTGTACCACAACTACGTTAGCTAGCCATCTTGGAAACTTGACTTCTCTGATCATCCTGGACTTCAACAACCTTTCAACTTCCTCTTGGATAATCGCATTCCGCTCAGGAGCAAATTTTCTTCTTTTTTGTTGAACAGGCTTGAATGATTTGTCAATTCCAAGCTTGTGAGTAATAATGTCTTTGGATATGCCTGTCATATCCTCATGCTTCCATGCAAACGTTGACATCCTGCATTTCAAAAAGTTAGTTAACTGTTCTTCAATATCCTGAGGGATATTGGTTCCTACGAGCACCGAGATATCAGGATTATCCTGTTCCAGGATAATTTTCTTCACATCCTGCTCCGAATCCTCCACGATATCCTGGGCCCGCGTCTTTAATTGCTATGCTGTACTAGGCTTAGTTGAGGATTTCATCGAGGATGAGTAGCATTCTTTCGCTTCCTGTTGATCACTATCAATTTTGACGACCCCCCAAGGGGTTGGAATCTTGATGCATTGGTGATAAGTCGAAGGCACAGCCTTCATATCATGGATCCACGGTCTGCCTAGTATGATGTTATAGCAGGATGGGGAGTCCATTACACAGAAACGTTGTATCGAGTTGACCCCTTCAACATATACTGGTAACTTTATCTCCCCTACAGTATTCCTAGCTTCTCCACTGAAACCAACGAGCACAGTGGACTTCGAAGTAATGTCCATCGGAGACACATTCATCCTCTTCAACGTTTCCAGTTGAATTATATTGACAGAACTACCGTTGTCTACCAGTATCCTGCGTATAAAATGGTTAGCCACATATAATGTTATTACCAAAGCATCATGGTGAGGATCCTGAACAGTATCCCTGTCATCACTATCGAAAGTGATCACTTTATCAGTTGTGAGGGTAGTCATTCTGACTGGTCTGTCTCCCCTCTCGCTCTTAGCTTCCTTTGCATGTCTCTTGGCCGTCGAATACGAAGTCCCACAAATGTCAGATCCTCCTGAAATAAAGTTAATTATCTTGGCATCGGCTGGGGGTGATGCTGCTCGTTCAGGATCCTTCTCGGGATCCTGACTTTTATTCTTCTTTTTTCCCAGCAAGTCCTTCAGATACCCTTTGCTTAACAGGTAACTTATTTCTTTCCTTAAAGCAATGCAGTCCTCGGTCATATGTCCGAAGTCTTCGTGGAAGGCACACCATTTGGATTTATCCTTCCAATCAGCTTTCTGCTGGTTCTTTCGAGGCCACCTAGCTTTGTCCCCTAAGCCCTGCATAGCATACATTAATTCAGGTATATTAACAGAAAAGCAGTATTCAGATAAGTCAGGATATTCTTCAGGATCCTCGTCTTCAACAGCATTCACTTTCTTGTTATCATTTCTGCCATATGGCTTGGAGCGATATGGCTTATATGAAGATTCTGATTTCCTGTTAGTTGATTCATAGGTTGAGGTAGAATTCATTCTCTCCTGCATCTTCTTGTCGTCTTCCAAGCGGATATATCTTAAAGCCCTGTTGCGAGCTTCGTCGAGATTCCTGCAGGGATTCATTACAAGATCCTGATAAAACTGAGAATCCTTTTGTAATCCTATCTTAAAAGCTTGCACAGCTGTTGCAACATCAAGATGTGGGATATCCAAGGATTCTCGACTGAATTTGTTCACATAATCCCTCAAGGATTCCTGAGACCCTTGAGTTATCCTGTAAAGGTCACTGGTTAGTTTCTCAAAACTCCGACTACAAGAAAATTGACTGTTAAATAAATTAACCAAATGAGCAAACGAAGTAATTGAGTGAGGTGGAACATTCAACAGCCATTTCAAGGCTGATCCTGTCAAGGTAGAACCGAAGCCCTTGCACAAGCATGCCTCCTTGAGGTCTGGAGGGATTGGATTGATTTCCATCCTCTCCCTATACTGGGCAATATGCTCTTCAGGATCCGTAGTTCTGTCATAAAGCTTCATGTTGGGAGTCTGAAATCTTTTTGGGATTTCAGCATCACAGATAGGATGTGCAAAGCGAGATATCTTGTGGCTGTCTTGGGATACTTCCGGGATTGGCTGGATCACTCCAGGTACACTGGATATCATGTCCTTCAATCTCTGAAGCTCCCTAGTAAATGTCGACGTCATACCTGCATCCTGCAAAGACCCATTATTGTTAGTAGCAAGGCTATTACTATTATTTAACACGTTACCCGTCGGAGGATTTTGCACGTATCCTGAAGCATATCCTGAGCTCCTCATGGTTGACATCCTGACCGAGGAGGGTATTTCAGGAGTATGATTCTGAGGAAGGCTGGGCACGATATTCCCCCTGTTATCCTCAGTGTAAACTGCGGAACTGAAGTTCAAAGCCCTGGGATGTATGGGAGTGACAGTTTCTTCAGCGGGTCTACTCGAGCTAGCTTTTAAGAGTTGTATTTCCCTTAACAGCATTTGGTTAGTCTCCTGTTGTTGCCTCATTTGTTCCTGCACTCTTCCAAATAAAGTCAAAATTTCATCGTTAGAGGCTAAAACGGGAGCAGATCCCTGGACACTCCGAGTAGGGATAACATCTTGAGATTGTGAAGAAAACGGCATCCTTGGAGGAGGTGCTGGGAGCACTGAACCAGTGGTAGCAGAGGTTGTAGCAGACATAGTGGAAGAGCTCATGTTTGATCTTGAGGCCATTGTAAACAATGTGGCAAAAAGTTTTGAAAATAGAAAACCAATTAATGATTTTGCAAAGATTTTTAGTAAAAGTAGCACCACTTGCCCCACGGTGGGCGCCAAATTGTTTTGGTCAAAAATTACCTTAGCAATTAAGTGATCAAATTAGTTAAGTGAGGTAGTGTTCTAAAATTATATGTGAAAAATGTGTTAACAAAATTAGATATGAAAACAGTTTCAGGATACGGCTCGGGATATAGAGCTGTATCTATGATCAAACAATGAGAAAAAATGTAAAGGTGGACACGTGATGTACGAGGAAAGCCCTTGATCAATCTAGATCGCCGGCATAAAACCTCGGGAGCTGACAATCGCAGCTGCCTTGTTCTTCTATTGCTTCAAATATCAGGATACAGTGCAGGATGTGGTGCGGATCAACTATGTGTTACAATGTAATTTGAATACAAGTGTTTGAATGTGGTGTTTGTGGTGAGCTAGAGAGTAAAAGTGTTCGAGAGTGTAAGTGTGAAATTGTGTGCCTTAAACTGATCCGCCCCCATCTATTTATAGTAAAGATAATGTAACAAACTATCCTAAACTTCCGGGATCCATCGAATATTCCCACTCGAACGTTGAGGACCAAGTCTTTCGGGTTCAACGGCTTCCTCTTAACAAATACGCCCGAGTCTTGAGGAGAAGAAGTCTTGATGACCGTTAGTAACTTACAGCCATTAACCTGAACGTGTTTAATTCACTCAACCTTAGGATATCGCCCAGAATGTTAGCAATATCCCCGTCCAGTATCCTGGTCACAAATAAACAATTAAAAGTGGGATATTAGTCAGGATATGTATACTCAGAAAATGACCCATAACATTGACAAAACGCCAAACTAATATATGCAAAAAAAATGTGAAACTGTAGCACGGAGCTTTTGCAAACTACTTGGGTATTAAAAATCACCCAAAGCATAAGATCATAAGCAAGGCAAAGGTTGTCAGACAAAAGATGGATTGGAGGACAAAGTCTAACGTCATCGACTGTGGGATTTTCGCAATGAGGCATATGGAAACATACATGGGGATATAGCTCGTTGGAGAAGTGGTTTGGCAACAGAAGATGCCCCAAATCAACTCCAACAAAGATAGCTAAATGAACTAAGGGTAAAATACATTGGAAAAATCTTGTTTCATAGCGAAAATGAAAACAGAAAACTACTGAGAAGTTGTCTAAATACATTCATGGCTTTAGGGGGAGAAAAAATACGTGAATTGTTTGACAAAGCAGACGAGAGAATAGCACAAAGAATGGAAGAATATGTAGATTAGCTAAACGCCATGGATTTTAATGTTGACTATTGTGTTTTACTCTTTACATTATTACATCTACATGTTTGGTTGTGTGATCTTCTATTGTATTTGTTCAAATCAAAGAAAACGCCATGATTAGAATAATTAAGAAATAGTAACCATTTAAAACATAAACAACATTAAAAAAAAAGGGTTAAAAAACTAAATTAAGACAAGTAGAAAACACAAAAACGCCAAATCTATAGGAAATCAATAAAACGCCAGTAAAACATAAACGCCATTCGTAAAAAAAAATACTTTTTAAAAAAACGCCATGAAAAACTAGCATAAAGATGAAAACGCCATTAAAACATGAACGCCATTCGTAAAAAAATATACTTTAAAAAAAACGCCATGTAAAACTAGCATAAAGATGAAAACGCCATTTATATTTAATTATTTTTGGGCAAAGGAATCATAACGCCATTGTTTAGCGGGAAGTGGACAATGACAATCGTACCCCGACATAACAATTAGCGCTCCCTGCCACGTGTTGGGCCATGTTTTGTTCTCACCGTTCTCACACTTTTCACCGTTCTCTCCTGATCCCGTTTCTCTCTCTATATATATATATAGGTAGAGGATCCTGTACATTAATCCAGAAGTGTGAGAAGTGTATTATAACACTATATATAACACTATATAACACGATATAAACACCGTATAACACTATGTAACACCATATAACACCATATAACACTATGTAACATTATATAACACTATATAACAAATATAACACTATATTTTGTCTGATAGCATGTCTATGATAGATGTATAGTGTTATATATTGTTATATAGTGTTATGTAGTGTTACATAGTGTTATATGGTGTTATATGGTGTTACATTGTGTTATACGGTGTTTATATGGTGTTATATAGGGTTATATATAGTGTTACAATACACTTCTCATACTTCTGAATTAATGTACACTATCCCTACCCTATATATATATATATATATATATTCTATTTGTCTATGTTTGAATAGGTCTAGCCCATGAGTTAGATATGAAATTCCCATTCAAATGTTTAGTACATATGGGCCTAGCTCAATTGACTTTGTATGTGTGGGTCTAGCCCATTTCATTTAACTGGTGTGGGTCTAGCCCAATGTGTTTTTATAAAAGTGGGTTTATCTTAATAGGCTGGATCCATGTTTAAAGATTAATTTTATTTTGTCTGGGTGTGCCTGATAACCTAGATGACCAAGTAACTCGTCTAGGATATGCCTGATAACGTAGATGAGCAGATAACTTGTCTGGGTTATGACTGATAACCTAGACTGATAACCTAGATGACCAAGTAACTCGTCTGGGTTATGACTGATAACCTATATGACCAGATAACTTGTCTGGGTTATGACTGAACCTAAACTGATAACCTAGATGACAAGGTAACTTGTCTGGGTTATGTCTGATGACCAAATAACTTGTATAATCATGATTAGAGTTTCTAATCATTTTTAATTAAAATAATCTTTAGTTAAACATATTTTAATCATGATTAAATTTTATAAAAATTTTTGCCATAGTTTCCCTTAAACTATGGACTTTTCCCATGTTTTATAAACATGATTTTATATACTTTTTCAAATCAACAATTTTCAAATCTTCCAAAATAACAATATAAACTTAAAATCTTATCATGAAACATTATGAACTTGTATGTAATCTTGTTTAGTTCAAAAATCATGTTTTAAAGTGTTCATCTTTATTTTCTTAACATGTTCATGTAACTTTTTGGTTGAACAAAGCTTATGTAAACTTTGTTTACATTTTTTAAAGACTTCATTTTTGTAACATGATTTTTATGTCAATCTATGTATTACATGTTTTATAAAAACATTTTTAAACAAAATTACAAGTTCATAACATTCATGTTAATGGATCTTGCTAGATCTAAACATGCATGTGTTTAGATCATACTTTTAAAAATGAAGATGCAGGATCAAGTTTACTACATGGTCATAACTTCAAAGATTATCAAGAATCATCATAAATAACACATAATCATATTAGTTTTGTTTAGTTTTTGTTAGTGATTCATGTGAATTTTAAATAAGCTTCAAGATGATTACTTGTACATTTGTGTTTAAACATAAATCACTAAAACGTAAGTACAAGATTTGAAGCTTACTACTAGCACTTGGCTAGGGATGAACAAGTAGAAAAGATGATAAAAAGATGAAGATCTAAAAATTTTCCTTGAATCATCTTTGAAACTCCATGTATGTATGAAATTCTAGTGTTTGGATTTTAAAAAGTTGAAGATGGTGGTGTTTGTTCTTGACTGATTTCTAGAGGGAGAAAGAGAGAGAGTTGTGTGTTGATTGCTTATGAACACTTAGAATGAAATGGTTAGTGAGATGTAGTGTTAAGTGCTATGATCATCTTCTTCTAACACATAACCATAACACTAATCACCCTCTAAATTTTACAACACATCAAAGGAAGATGAGTTGGTGGGGGACCCACCAAAACCATGGATATGGGGGTGGTTTGGGGTTTTATAAAAACTTTGTTATACTTTATAAACTTTATAAATTTTAATAAGTTAGATGAAGTTTTCTATAAAGTTTCATGGTCCAACATTTTAAAGTAATGTGACACTAGATAAAACTAACTCGCTAAAATTATTAGTTCGTTGTTCGGTTGAAAATTTTGGTTCAGGTCTTGTACCTGCTTTGTTGTCAGGCCGTTTACTGAACTAGTCGTGCAGCTTAACACAATAAGATTTAAGTGCGGGTTTTGTGTCGTTTTTAATATCCGTTATATTATTTATGACAAATAATATTTATTTTTGGGTTTTCGGACAGTTACTGTTTCGTTCTGCGGAATGCTGTACACTTCCGCGGGATTACTGTACTTTTCTACGGACTTGGACAATTTGGTTTTTAAATGGAATTTTCTAAATAATAGAATTGGACGAAGTTTATATGGAATGTTTATGCAAACATATCTTTATGTCTCGTTTTTATCGTGTCAGTTGACTGTACCGCGACTAGTATTGACAAGTGTTGTCTGTTCGCGTTTCTACCGTCAGTCTAGGATATAGTTTCTAATCGTAACGGATTTGTTATCATAATAAGCTACAATTTTTATAATTCCTAGACTTTTAAGACTTAATTAAATAAAATCAAGTCAAACATGCGAAAATAAATAATGTAATAGTTGTTCGGGTTGTACGGAATGACCAGAATTTTGCCGAATGTCACATTCTCATTGCCCTATGAGCGGCGTATAAGATGGTGGTAGTTGAAGCATTAAACACTCTACGCCTCTCATTGCCCTATGAGCGGCGTACAGGTATGATGTGCGAGGAATTTAAGGTATAAATAGTGACATGCAGCGAGTTCAGACTGAAAAGTTTGAAAAGGTAACTCGTATAGTCGCTCATTGACCTATACACGACTTATCGTCCGAGAAAATATTATTTATCCAAGCATACGAGAACTATTTCATTCAAATGTTGAAAACTCACAAAATAATGATGAAAATGATGAAAATTCACAAATAAACACGTCTGATCAAACCGTGAAGCATAAAGATGTCGTCTTGGGACATTGGTTATGTATTTGGCGAAGATTCGAACCAGTCATACGTCTCCGAAAGCGTTTGGTTATCCGGCGTTGATCGAGGTGAGTAGGAGGTTGTGTTCGTGCTTCGTTGTGATGACGGGGGTGTGCGTCCCGTGTTGCCTGATTTGAATCAGGGTTTCGTAGATTAGGCAAAACCATCTTACGTGGCCCAAAGTTATCCGCAACACGAATACAGGACTTACCATTCGTATACAGAAAACCAACACAAGTTAGAGTACGAGGAAGGTGCAAAGGACTTTGAGGAAAATGATAACGAAGTCTAGGAAGGCGTAATTCACTTTGAGAAATGTGATCATGACGATGAGGAAGGTGTTGATGACGACGAAGGTGCTAACAAGGAACGTGTTGATGACGACGAAGGTGATAACGTGTCACACCCCAAAATCCACAAGTGGAGTATCACCGCAGGGAGCGTGACTGACCATGATCCAACCACCAATCATATTGAACGATATAATTAAATAAATAAAAGTCCAAACCAAACAATATAATTGGTGTCAAAACAATTCAACAAGTTTAAGTTATCAGCGGAAGCATTAAGTTCAAAACCATAATAAAGTATAAAAGTTCATAAGTTTAATAGGGAACTCAACAGTCCATGTCCCACAACGACCTCTTCCTCCTTGCAAGCTCCATCTAAGCACCTAACGACCTGCAATGCATATAATAACGAATCAACAACAAAGTTGAGTGTGTTCACAGTTGGTTGCCCATTTTAATGTTGTTCCAAAAAAAAATCATAAGTTATTTCGAAAGTCATGAGTTATCCAGTTCCTTGTTTCCCAAACCATAAACCGTGGGGGCTACCCCATGTAATCCACTGGACCCGTTACCATATCGACTACTGACTGTAGTTATGTTTATGTGTCCTGTGTCAATGTCTATCAACATTGACTAGTGCCCAAGTCCATTAGTCCACGCCCGTCCTCTGCGGCACGGTGTGAGGCTTGTTAAACCTAATAGCGCTATTTAACTAATGACCCGTTCGCCACTGGTCCGGCGATTAAGTCAATATAAAATGAGGGACTTAATGACAGAGTTTTGTCTAGTGCCATTCAATGTTGTCACCCTTCACATAAGAGGGTGGGAGTACGTGTCCTACCCAAGGAGAACACGTAGGTTTCAATGTTGTCACCCTTCACCTAAGAGGGTGGGAGTACGTACTCTACCCAAGGAGAATACGCAGGTTATCAATGTTATTCCTTAACCCATTCCCAAACCACCGGGAATCCTATGCCTTGTAGAAAGTGTGAACTCACCTTTGGTTGCTCGGTTTGACTCTTAAAAATAGCTAATAGTCAAGGTCAGTCAATCACGTCCTAGTACGATTACCGGTTAGTTCATTGGTGGTTTCAAATAGGGCACAAAGTTTCTACACGTATCTAGCACGTAGTACATTTTATCATACAATGCTAATTTTCACGACATAGTTTAGCGACAACACAAGTGTCACAAAAGGGTCAAAATACTCTTCAATAAAATTCAGCAATATAGTGCATTTTCGGACAGTTTTCAGAGTGTTATCCGGATTAGTTCGTGTATAATAAAATTCCCAAAAAATTACAGGATATTCTAAATGGTCCATGTCACATTGTGTAAAAATCTCGGGACTCAATTCATTACCAATTATTTTATAAAAATCATTTACCGGGCTGTAATCAGATTCGTCACTTTCTGACTGCAGTCCACGGAAAAATTCATTTAAAATTCATCGTAAATCTGATTGACGAAATTCAAGTTGGAGAATTACAATGACACCCGTGGCCATCTACTGTATGAATTTCATGACATAACTCTAAACAGATTACAAGTTATGAAATAAAACATAACACGCATTTTCTGCAGACAAAACGCAGCTTTTGCTGCTGAACAAAACAGACCTTTAAAAATAGCAAACGACCTCAAAAAAATATGATTCCAGTTCCATTTGAAGCATTTTTTTGAAAGAACAAGTTTTAGACTCAAGAAAATCCAGATTTCATTAAATTATGACCCCTTTACAGCCACCCGAAGTTGGTTGTAAACGCTTGACAGCTTACCATTTTCGTTACCCGGCACCTGTAAACACACCATCAGCGAACCCGTTCAGTTACGAGATTAATCACAACAGGTTTCAGATTATTTATGTCCGATTTAACATGCTCAACATCAAGAATTCAGCCCTATTCCATATATATATATATATATATATATATCTACACAAACAGAATCAATAACACCAAGTATCATACTAGATTTTCATGCGCACTAGTCTACGAGTTATCATTATAAACATCAAGCTCATCAAGTACATACGCAAACACAGCCAAGAACGATTAATTAAGAAAATGTTTACGACACGGAGCAAAGATTATAATGTTACCGAGATCTAGGAGGTGTGTGAGCCGATTGAAACTCGAACCGAAGAACGTGAAGGAGTCTCTTGGAGCCGTTGAGTGTGTCAACAGAAAAGAGAGGAGGGAGCGTAGGTATGGCAGTTCACAAGTTTAGGTTTAGGTTAAAGGAATTATAATATTATACATGCAGCTTACGAATTTATGAGAAAAAGGGTGTGGCGGTTTGTGATTAACGTATGTGGGCCGAGATAATAATGTTTGGGCTGTACACAAGAGGTGAATGTGAAGTAAATGGTGAGTGGGCAGCAACATAGGAAACTGTTAGGATCTGAGGCTCTCATGATTGTGTTTGTTTGTATATTTTGAACAAATCAAATAGATATGAACAGTTTAAGTGCAGCGGAAATGGAAACAAACTTTGTAAACACAATCAAAGGAGAAAATAGTATGATAAACAATTGCTTTCCATAGAGTCAAAAGATTTACAAATCAAAGCAAAAGATTACAGATATGCTCACATACTAAGCTCCCCCTCAGCCTGATGTCCCAAGGTTGGTTGCACACAAGATGAAAGGATTAGACATGAGGAGAAGAACCCGCTCAGTCAATCAAGTGTAACAGTACAGGGTACTGTTACATTTATAGGCAAACCAAACCACTGAGGTATCTCAGCTGACGTCACCATGAAAGCGACGTCTAACAGCCTAACAAACTATATCTACTGTCCTTACACAAACTACTGATGTCTAACAACTGATTACAATAATAATACAAATAATGAGAAAACAACTGCTTCACGTTCCACTGTTGTAGCCTAAACACTGATGCTTAACAACAACATCAGTGCTTTCTTCAAAGGTGATCAGTCCTTGAATGAGCAGTGTTTGTGTCTTCAGCAGCACTTAAGAGACAGCAGTAGATAGAGAAACAGAGTTTGTCTTCAGTAGTCTTTTAGGATCATATCAGCAGTTGAAAGGACAGCAGCAGTTGATTATGAGCAGCAGATAGAGACCATCAGATGTTATAACTCACTTTCAAGGGGAGAGCAAAGTGTAAACTGCTGCTTATTGTGAATCCTCTGTAGTGACCTGGTTTTGGCTTTACATTATCTGTTCCTCTGGTAGGGTTCAATCCCAACAATCTCCCCCTGGAACAGATAATGCCAAAACCTTTCATTATTCAGGACCTTTATTACTCATCAAGAGTGCCTTAGCTTGTTCTTTGAATTCAGCTTCAAATTCCTTTGCACTCTGGTCATCCTCATCCCTACACAGTGAAAGCCCAAGGAGATCCTGCAAGTCTTGAACACTAAGGCCTAGTGCTTCTTTCCTTGATATGTGCTTCACATCGCCATTGGCTCTGACCAAGGTCAATACGTGAGTCTTTTGATCAGACATCCACTTTAGTATTTTTAAGCCAAGTGGGTTTCTTGGGAGAGATTTATTTGAAGATGAGTTGAGGAATGATGGCCTTGAAAACAACTGCAGACTTTCAGACATTCTTTTGAAAGCTTCTTCAAAGACTTTGTCAGCT
>JARYGA010024846.1:0-43994 GCA_030545235.1 Helianthus tuberosus
AAGCCTTTGTGGACTTGGGTCGTCCTTGATCATCAAGGAAAGTGATTTCAATCTCCTGATGATTAGGAAACAGAACCTGTGGTGCTCCCCCTGATTGAATTACCTGTTTTGGCTTCCAAGCTGTTTGTCCTTTACCAGTATTTGTATTAGCATTTACTGGTTTTACAGTTTTAAGTTTTGCTTGAACAGGTTTTCCTTCTTTGACCTCTGATTTTAAGGCCTTCTCAATTACCTTTTGATTCTTTTGTTTTAACTTCTTTTCCCTTTCTTTCAAGACACGTGGGTCTTGTTTCGGGGAAACTGATCGTTTTTGGTAATTGGTTTCTTGGGGAGCCTTCAACTTTTGCAGGTATGGGCAGTATCTTACAATATGCCCAATTGTGCCACACTCAAAACACATTCTCCGCTCTACAAACCTCGGAGAAACATGTTGATGACCAGTCGAAGAACCCGACAATGAACTTTGTGATCTAGATGTACTTGGACCTAAATCACATCCCTTTGTGTGTTGGGTGTAATTATTCTGATCATTTCGTTTCAAAATTCTAACTTGTTTTATAAAATCAATGTTAGATTTATCCTGAAATGTTTCAAGTTTATCTGTACCCGTTGATCCAACAAAGTTCACTTTCGGTTCTCTTTTCTTAACAGGAGCTCTTTTGTTTTGCACCTTTTGCTGTTGAACCTTAGGTGCTTGAACATTCTTGTTCTGAGCCTTCTTTCCCTGTGTCTTACCTTTCCCGGAGTTCACTTGTTGTTTTCGCTCAACTGGTTGTTTTTGGTTTCCGTATTGTTTTCTAATTTGTTCACACGGAATTGGATCACATTGAGTGACGGTAACTTTGCCACTCTTGTTCCCCAAAAACTTTTCAATACATCCTTCAAAAATTTGCTCAATTAAATCTTGATTTACATTTTTAATTGGAAAATCTTTGTTAGAGTAGATTTTGTCATCTCCTTTGAGCGTGTACAACAAGTTATTTCCTTCACAACTAGAGACAAGGGACTCCATTCCTTTTGACATTTCAGTCTTACTCGGTTCCACTGGTGGATCACACAAGATGTGATTCTCAATTGGAATTTCTGTTGTAACCAAGTTAGACTGTTGATTCACAATTTTTATAGATTCATCATCCGATGAGTCAGATTCATCATCCGAAGAGTCAGTATCCTCAACAGTGGGAGGACTCTGTTCCTTAACACACGATGAATCTGTCACATTCTCAGATTCAGATTCGGATTGACCAGAGGATGATGTACCAGTTGTGAACCCGAGGCCTGCTGCAAAATCATCTAGATTGAGTGGCACTGTAGGTTCAAAACGGGGCATATCCTCGTCATCAGGCAATTTGGAGTAATTGTGATTCATTGGGGGAGGACATGATTTGAATCCATTACACTTCCTATCCCCCTTTTTCTTCTGAACGTCAATAATGTGATCCAAAACATAGCGGGAATTGGAATAGCTTTCCAATTTCTGCTTAATTGTCTCACATTCACATCTAGCTGTTGCTAACTCTACCATTTGCTTTTCAATTGTGTCGATTAAATCATTGTTAACATGTTGTTTTCTTAAAACAGCCCTTTGTAATTCAGAAACATCATGTTTTAATGACGCAATTGTTGCTTTAAACTCCTTTTCATTTCTGGTTAAAAACAAGTTAGCTTCAGTTGCTTTAGAAAGATCAACAATCAATTCTTGATTGTGTTTGTGTGTGACTTCAAATTTACTTTCCTGTTCAGCATATTTAACCTTTAAACTATCACAATTTTCACAGCTAACTACAGTGGGTTCATCGACACTTACCTGACCTGATGAACTGTCGACATTAGCCGTAAAGGCTGAATGGAAAGAAAAAGATCCATCTTCAGAGAAGAACTTAGCAAGCTTCTCGGAAGTTCCAGCAGATTTCTGGCAGAGAATAGATCTCCTCTTGCATAATACTTCAGCTTCAGCCAAAAGTTCATCAACCTTCAAATCTAAAGCATCACTTGATAAATCACCAGCATCAGGCTCATCAACCTTCAAATCACTTGATAAATCACCAGTATCAAGTGATTCTCCATCCATGCTCCCACTATAACCCGAACTATCTTCATCTTCTGAAGATTCACCAGCAGACGCGGGTTCTACAACCTTCTCAGTCACCTTAGCATAACATGCTGTTCCACCATTTCCTCCTTCTCCAAGCTGAAGCGACCAATCACAACCTTCATCTATTTGAACCACGAGTCCCCGGTTGGCATTTGATGACCCTGGTTGGCTTTGGTTGTTGACAGGTACCAACGTACGAACATTGTTCCTGTTCTGGTTCTGCTGGTTGCCTTGATTTCTGAAGGGATTTTGGTTTCCATGCTGAGCTGGTCTTGTGCATTCCCTTTTGAAATGACCGCGTTCACCACAGTTAAAGCAGGTCACAGCTTGCTTGTCGAACCCATACTTGGTGTCTTTCTTGCTTTCCAAGTTGGTTCTCCCGGTCCTTTCCATAAACTCCTTTGCTCTTCGAATTGCACTAGCAAGAGCCCATTTAATATCCATCATTTCAAACTCATCTCTATCCACTTGCTGATAATCTTCATTAGTTAGATTGATATTCCCAATCTGACCTGCGATCAATCCACAATAAGCACTAACCAAGGTATTCAACATCTCCATATGCTCCTTGGCTATTTCGACACTGACTTTGGAAAAGTTGGAAGTGTCTAATCTGACTGTGTTTGGATTGGAAGTGGCTTGAAAGTTTGAAGAGCTTCCATAAAACCCTTGCTGTTGCGGTTGTTGCTGAGGAGCTGTCGGTTTTACATCTTGTCTTGGATACATCAAGTATGCTGAAGGATCAAACTGATCTGTTGTTGATGGTCCAGTGTTTGAGATGAAAGCTGTTTGAAGCTTCGCGTGTTGAGAAGCTGGTTTTTCTCCACTGATACCTCCTGCAATCCCAAAGTACATCTCTGGACTTTGAGGAGTTAGTGTTCTTTTTGCCTTAAGTTTTTCTTCCACATCCTTGTTCTCCAATTTTTGAATTAAATCATAAATGGTGATTGTGTCTAAAGCACCAGTTTCTTTGAGAATTTCAAGATAACTGCTCCACTTTGCTGGTAAGCTATCAGCAAATCTCTTCACTATTTCTTGTTGAGCGGCAGTGATTTTAAAAGCAAACATCTCACTCAACAAGTGATGGAACCTTGTAGATAAATCTGCCAAAGTCTCATTCTCCATACACGTGAAACCTTCAAACTCTTTCTTCAGTAAATCTTGCTTAATCTTTCTAGATTGAGCATTACCTTCACATCGTAACGTGAGCATATCCCACAAGCTTTTAGTTGTCGTGCAGTAAACAAACTGGTGGTAAATGTCTCTGTGAAGAGCTTGTGTGAGAATCATGAATGCTTTCTTTTCTAACTCAATTTTCTTCTTATCATCATCAGACAGAGTGCTGTAAGTTTGTGGATTAGATCCTGCAACTTCCCAATCATTTTCAAATGGAGTGAAGAAACACATCCATAGATCTTGACCTTGCCCCTGAACATAAGTTCTCAGCCTTTCTTTCCACCATCCCCAATCATTTATGTGATTTAGCTTTGGCGGCTTTGTGCTTGTACCAGTTTCACTGTCGTTCTGCATCATAGATTGAATGCTGCTGCTTTGATTTGTGACCAATGCCCATTGATTTGCAGTTATCATTGCAGCTTGAGTTGGGGCAATAGCTCGCAAGAATGCATTTTTGTCGAATTCTGGCTCAGGTTGTGTAGCTGATGATTGTGAAGTCGAAATCAATTGATTCCACCACTCACCGTTTGTTCCCATTTTATAAAAATTAATATATTAAGTGAAAATTGATTTTAAAAAAAATTAATTTTCACAAACTATGTTAAAATCTCGAATGATAACAACCTGATTAACACACTTAAAACAAACAGTTAAACAACTAGTGCAAACCTTCTGTTTAAAAATACCAACACACTCAACGAAACAGAATGTTGACGAAACAGGCCCAGTTCAGTTTAAGGCCCAATTTACTTGTTTGGCGAAACAGACTCTAAGACACCTTGTTGACGAAACAAAAATTCTTATGTTATTGACGAAACAGGATGATGTAACTTTAACTTGACGAAACAGATTTTGAAATTTTAACAGGCCCAAGTTAAATGATTGGCGAAACAGACTGATGTAATTGTTGCTTTGGGCCTTGACGAAACAAGGCAATATTAGGCCCACTTATGGTTTTGACGAAACAGGTCATAAGCCCAACAAGGTCGACGAAAGTGAAATTCTGTTTCGCCGATGAGTGTTTCAGAGAGTTGGTAAACTTTTTGACTTTTATCTTAACCTGACACACGCAAACATGCTTTCGGCTACACCATTACCAAATTACCAACCAAATGATGACTTACAATATTTTAATCAGATTACAATTTTCAATGACACAAACACCTTATCACTTAAATTTTTAGGATCAAAAAGTGTTACTTTTGAAGAACACAATGAAGATTTCAAGAACACCACCCAGAAAAATAAGTTTTCCGGTGAACCGAAACTCTCCGAACACAATATTTTGCTAAAGTGTGTAACAAAAACCCATAACTAACATGTAAACATGAAAAATAACAAGGTTTTTAGTCAAACAAAAAGCAAAATAACAAGATTTTAACCAGATTTTAAGTTGTTTCCAGAAAAATATGAACTTTAACACCCGAAAACAAACCAAGAACACACTCGGTTTTAACAAGGAGAAGAGCCAAGGCTCTGATACCACTTGTAGGTCCGGCTAGGGGAGGATCTAGTCGCCTAATCCTTGTTGTCAAACACACCCGGTTGTGCGGAATCCAACCGGAGATGCAAACCGAGATCGAACACGCAAAAACACGACACGCAATATTCACCGATTAACACCTCTGTATTAATACGTATGAAAGGTTCAGTTACAAAGCAATGTTTACAAATATATTCTGCAAACTCTCTCAAGCTCTCGTGTGTGTGTGTGTTTGCTCTCTGTGTGTTCTCTCTGAAACAGAAAGATAACATGTCTATTTATACTCACAGACACATAACACTTGACGAATCAAACTAAGACTCGGCGAAACACATAAACATTTGACGAAACAAGAGGCAGTCAACGAATCACATTCAAGGTCGACGAAACTGAGCTGTTTCGTCGACATGATTCCTGTTTCGCCATCTTTGGGCTTTGGCCCAGCAGTGAAGGCCCATGTCATAGTGTTCATGCCATGCACGTACAGTTTCACCATTTGCATGTATTTACTTCTACATGACATCATCATGATGACGTCATGATGATGTGGCTCCTCGGGAAGGCTCGCGGCTCTCCGTGCTTCGCATGTCGAACTCTGGGGCGCACGACGGAGGAATGTCGTGACGTCGGGCTTGAGCCGAACCTAACCGGGTCGAACCGAGCCAAGTCGAATTGAGTCGAGTCGCGACCACATAATATGTATCAACAAGTATATATGATGTAAATAATTTGATATGTTTTCCTCCAGTTTTCTAGGGATAAATAATTTATTTTTAAACTATAAGTAATCAAACTAATAGGTTAACATCTACAAATTTACTATCGTTTGTAACCTTGAGGTTTCAGATCTACTGCTGGGTGAAATAAACGTACATTTAAGAAAACTAACTAACAACAAAACATTTTCTGGCATATGAAACATCATCATATATATGATTCATTTATTATTCAAGTTATTTATAAATGTTATAAATAGTTATATATTACTCTTATAAAACATGCATGCTTAATTACAATTTTTTAACATCAATTGTTACTCATAGTCTACTTTACACCATTACTAATTTTTGTAGGTCCCTCTCGGAGGATCGAGAACAAACCTAAACCTTGTTATACTAACTCACTAGCGAGTGCGGAATCCAAGCTAGCAAGCAAACCGGGATGATGCAAGAACAAACACAAGAACACACAAGACTCAACGATTAACACCACTTGTATTAATGCGTATGAAAGGTTCCGATTACAAGCACAATGTTTACAATCAGTTTGCAAACTCTCAAAGTGTGTGTGTGAGTGTTTTCAGCAGAATGCTCTCTATCTCTCGGGTGTGCATTCTCTCTAAAACAACACACTGCATGGATATTTATATACCCAGCTCAACATGTCTGGTCCGAAGGATCCGATAGATGGTCCGAAGGATCATCTATCGATGACAATGCTTTCGAAGGATCAGCAGGGACCTCGAAGGATGATCCTTCGAGGTCTATTAATCGAAGCATATCTTTCGAGCACCTCGAAGGATCAACAGTATCCTTCGAGGAGCTATCCTTCGATACAGACAAACAAACATATTACAAACTTATTGGCCAAGTCAAACTAGGAGGATAGTTGACTAGGTCAACTTACAGGACATTGTTTACATACAGACCGAATACAGACAAAGTACAGACACAAGTGCACCAACAAACTCCCCCTTGGCTGTAGCTTTGTCTTTATCTTCTATAATTGCAGGCTCGTCTCGAACTTCGACGGTCTTTGGTCTTCGAGTTCCCAAAACTCTGATGTCCTTTCAAGTCTTCATTGTCGGAGGATCTTCAAAGTCTTCACGTCTTGAAAGCAAAGAGTGTATCAACAAACTACCCGTATCATGTAGGAAGTGTGTTGACAAACTCCCCCTTAACATAAGCTCCCCCTTGAGTTATGCTCGTGAAATACTTTATCTTTATGAAGTGAGATCCTTGTGGTGTTGATGATGGCCAGCGGCAACTCGATCATCTTCATCACTTGAGTGCCTTCACGTCGTGTCTTCATTCCAAAGCTTGTCATCGACCATGTTCTCCTTGCCTTTAGAATCTGCACATGCAAGAAATCTAAACGCGTAATGAGAACAACTGCTTGGAATATAGTTAACATAAACACATGACACACGGATGACCATGTCACAATCAAACACCGTCCGATAATTTGAAAGTCTAATAGATTTATCAATTTCAGATTTAACTTTCAAAACATGCAAATTTCGACCGTTTATGAAGACTTAGTCAATTCGGTTTTCATTCAGGTTTCAGGCAACGAAGACTCGAGTTCCAACATCGTACGATCAAAAATAAAGTAGAAATAAAATCTTTTTGGCTTTTAAAAAGTTTATATTAAAACACACCTAAAATCTTTTTGGTATTTTTGAAATTAAAAGACAACAATTTAATATCCTTTGAGTGTTATCAAACGACATCACCGCTAATGTCGTGCTGATATGCACCAAACGACGAAACTGTTTAAAAATAAAGCAATAAAATTTAAGCAGTAAATAAATATATACAGACAATCTTTTTGCGAGTTTCGAGGGTAAGAGAATCATATCAGTGTACGGTCATGTCAAGACACTCTTGTTGTACATTTAGTTAACATTTAGATAAGCATCCTATAACAATTATCGGTATTGTTGTCCATTTAAGCTCAACTTATCAGATGTAATCATGATTAGGGGATACGTTAATGTATAATTTATACTTACCGACCGGTGTTCATCCACATCACGACACATTCCCGTATCAAGGTATGCACGAGGGTTCATCTTACCGGTGAGTATACCGATTATCATTTGTTTGACCGTATATGGTGTGAGATACTCACTTATTTTGATTTGAAAAACAAGCCCTATGTGATATAATCACTTATTGATGAGGAACTTGATTTTCATATGCATGAGGGCACAGGTGCAAGTCCGTGAACAGGTCAGTACTTCCGTACAGCAGAGAGACGAACTTGACACCCGGATAAATGTGATATATTATCACTTATTTGATTTGGACATGTGATTGTTGATCACTTATTGAGGTCGAATGCAGTATGTATTATGTACACGTATGTATAGTATCATGGAAGATCTTAGACTTAGTCTATTTATAGAAGCAACCATGATACCCAGATGATAAGCAGCATAAAGACCGAATATCTCAGAACCTCGGCAATCTCTCAAACGAAATTTCGGTACCAAGACCATATGCCAATGAATGGTTCCCACCCAGTCTTCAGTCGATTTAAGTTTATATCACCCTGCACACTTTAAAATGATTGTGAGCCTACCGATACATCTTATATAGAGCTGCTTATCGCTTTTTCATTTAAGGTTTAAAGAGGTTTAGACAGACCACTGATGTACTATCATTTTCTCTTTTACTCGCCAGGAAACTCATTTTTGATTTTCTATTGTTTTTGTGTTTTTGAAATTTTTCGATGTTTTTGGATTTTTCGATTTTTGGTTTACTCCCCCTAAAATCAATAAACTAAGACAAATTTTAAAACACAAAGGTATTTACAAAAATGATTTTCCGATGTTAGTTTTACTCTTGCTTGACCTTAATGCCGTTTACCAATAATAAAAAGTCAAATCTTGATTTGTCAAAAGCTTTGGTAAATAAGTCGGCACGTTGGTCATCGGTGTGGACCTTAACAACATCGATTAATCTTTTCTCAAAGCAATCACGTATGAAGTGATATTTGATTTCGATGTGTTTGGTTTTTGAATGCTGTACAGGATTTCTAGTGATCTGTAAAGCAGCAGAGTTATCAACGTAAATAGGAGTAGTTAGGAATTCAAAACCGTAGTCCCGCAATTGTTGTTGGATCCACAAAACTTGGGAGCAACAACTTGAGGCAGCA
The DNA here is from genome assembly GCA_030545235.1 of Helianthus tuberosus. Lineage (NCBI taxonomy): Eukaryota > Viridiplantae > Streptophyta > Magnoliopsida > Asterales > Asteraceae > Helianthus > Helianthus tuberosus. The sequence continues at coordinate 8,637 of JARYGA010024846.1, forward strand.
ATGTATTCAGCTTCACATGTTGATGTTGCGACACACGTCTGCTTCTTGCATTGCCACGTGACTAGGCGATTTCCTAAAAACTGACATCCAGCCGTTGTGGATTTGCCGTCGATTTTGCATCCGCCAAAATCAGAATCACTGAATGCGACCAATTCAAAGTTATTATCCCTAGGGTACCACAGACCGGTGTCTGGGTAAGCCTTCAAATAACGAAAGATCCTTTTTACAGCTGCAAGATGGGAGTCCTTTGGATTCACTTGATATCTGGCAAGCAGGCACGTTGGGTACATTATGTCTGGTCTTGATGCTGTGAGGTACATAAGAGATCCGATCATAGCGCGGTAATATGAAGGGCTAACAGTCTCTCCCTTCAAATCTGGAGTAATTCCGTGATTTACTGCCAATGGGGTTCCAATGGGCGTTGCATCAGACATCTGAAACCGGTTCAAGATGTCACCAATATATTTAGTCTGATGGATGAATATCCCAGACTCCGTTTGTTGCACTTGTAGGCCCAAGAAAAAGTTCATTTCCCCCATAGCACTCATCTCGAATTTATCCTGCATTATGCGCTCGAAATTCCTGCACAAAACATCATTAGTAGAACCAAAAATAATATCGTCAACGTATACCTGTACCAGAAGAAGATCTCCATCTTGTTCTTTGATGAAGAGAGTACAGTCGATAAGACCCCGTCGAAAACCGTTCTCCAGCAGATAGTTTGATAAGGTTGCGTACCAAGCTCGCGGTGCTTGATGAAGACCATAGAGAGCTTTGTTGAGCAACCAAACCCGATCGGGATGGATAGGATCTTCAAAACCTGGAGGCTGTTCGACATATACCTCTTCTTCAACCACACCATGTAGAAATGCACTTTTCACGTCCATTTGGTAAACCTTGAATCCTTTGTAGGACGCATAGGCTAGAAAGATTCGAATTGCTTCGAGACGTGCCACTGGTGCATATACTTCGTTGTAGTCGATGCCTTCTATCTGACGAAAACCTTGAACGACTAAACGTGCTTTGTTTCGAATAACCACGCCACGATCGTCCTTCTTGCATTTGAAAACCCATCGAGTTCCAATCTTCTTGTAGTTTTCAGGCTTTTCAACAAGTTTCCAAACACCAAGCTTTTGAAATTGCACCAATTCTTCCTGCATAGCCTCAACCCATGAGCTGTCTTTCATTGCTTCTTTCCACGACTTTGGTTCTTCTTGTGACACGTAACACGCGAAGGACCAGTCATTCTGTTGACCAGATTCTCTTATAGCTGAATACAAACCAGCATTCCGGTTGTTTCTCAGCTGATTACGCGTCTGCACACCGCGATGGACATCTCCTATAATGTTCTGCTGGGGATGGGTATCATGAATTCTCATTTCAGGATTATCTGGCACACGAGCAGTGATACCCAAATTGTTCAAATTAAGATCCACAACCAACTCTACACCAGGAATGTGTGTCGAGGTGGATGCATTTCCTTCAGCAGTGTCTACATTCTGCATATGAGGTGTATCAATAGAAGCACCTTGAACAGGAGCAACTGGAGCTGAAGATCCTTCAGCTGCATCATGATATTCATCATCTTCAGAAGACTCATTATAATCAGCAGCATCTTCATAAACCTCATTTTGAACTGTATTGTTAACAGATGAAGAACCTTGAGGATCAACAATAACAGGTCTAACCAATGGCGAGACAGCCGCATTATCACTTTCAATTAACATTCTTGCAGCTGCTGATTCTTCGTCAAAGGTTGGCAGATTGAAGGAGTCAAAGAGTCCATCATAATCGAACATCCACGGATCACCCGGAGCCCTAACAGGACTCGTATACCTTTGAACCCGCACCTCACTCCATAGCTCTACCTTTTTGGTAGCTAGATTCCAGACACGAAAGTTTGGAGTTTGGTATCCAAGAAAATATCCTTCAATAGCCTTAGCACCAAATTTGCCATCTGGTTCAATCATGGTACAAGGACCACCAAAGGGTTCTAGGTAAGAAAGATCAGGTTTCCTTTTCTGAAGGAGTTCGAAACAAGTTTTGCCATGTCTCTTCACTGTAAGAACTCTGTTTAATGTGTAGCATGCAGTCGACACAGCCTCCCCCCAGAATTGAATAGGGAGTTCCGACTCAACTAACATTGTTCTAGCAGTTTCTATAATCGTTCGATTCTTCCTCTCGGCGACACCATTTTGTTGTGGAGTATAACGAGAACTGTATTCATGAAGAATGCCTTTAGAAGTACAGAACTCATCCATAACTTGATTCTTGAATTCGGTTCCATTGTCGCTTCGGATTCTTTTTACTTTCAACGAATAGAGATTCTCCAACATAGGGAGAAGATCCTTGAGAATGCCAGGAGTTTCACTTTTGTGTGCCATAAAAGATACCCAAGAAAATCTAGAGTAGTCATCAGTAACTACCAGACAATATGCATCACCGAACATTGTCTTGTGCTTCATAGGTCCAAAGAGGTCCATATGAAGACGTTCGAACGGCAAGCTAACAGTGTTGATTTTCTTCAAAGGATGGGATTTCTTCGTTTGCTTTCCCTTTTGGCACGAGACACAGATATCTTGTAAATGAAAACTTCTTATAGGCACACCATTCACAAGATTGTTTTTCACCAAATGGTTCATTTTTCTCAAGTGAATGTGTCCCATTCTTCTGTGCCATGAAATTGACTCCTTTTCTGTGGCTTTTGAGACAAAGCAAGTGACTTGTGCAGATGTTGTAATCGCCTGGCTCATATCGAGAATGTAAAGATCATTAACTCTCGGAGCCGATAAGAGAATCCATTCTTGTGGAATTTTGAATCCAGGTTTTAGCACATAGCAGCCGGCATCATCAAAATGCACGGTGAACTTCTTATCGCAGATTTGCGACACGCTCAGAAGATTATGATCAATTTGCTTCACGTAATTGATCTTGTCAAAACACACAATACCATTGGAGATACTTCCCTCTCCAGTGATATAACCGCCTTTATCTCCCGCAAATGCGACATAGCCTCCTCTAATATTTCTCACATCGTACAGAAGCCGTAAGTCGCCAGTCATGTGCCTAGATGCTCCACTATCAACAATCCAATGACTGTTAATAGTTCCTCCTGGAACACCCTGCACATGTCAAGTAAAACATCAGTTGAGAATGGGGACCCAAGCCTTAGTGGTCTTGGGTCGTCCCTGAGCATCACGAAACGTGATGTCAATCTCTTGATGGTTTTTAAGAACAACTGCTCCCCCTGAATTGTCACCTGCCTTAGGTAACCAAGGTAGTTTTTGCCTACCAGTTTTTGAAAATTCTGGTTTTGCATGTTGTGACACACTTGATTCCTTTTGAACTGTTTTAACTTCAGATTTTAAAGCTTTTTCAACAGTTTTCATGTTCTTACGTCGTTGTTTAGTTTCTTGTTCTTTAACAGTTCTTTTATCATTTTTAGGTGAAACTGATCGACGTTGGGGATGAATTGTTTCAGGTGGAGTTTTCTCAACAAATTTTTGCTTTGGAGCATTTGGGCAGTTTCTGATGATATGCCCAATTTCTCCACATTTAAAACATGTTCTCCTTTCAACAAGCTTAGGAGAACTTGATCGACCACAAGAAGTCGAAGTCGTGGACCCTGAGGTACTAGCCTTTTCATCACACCCATTTGTATGTTGAGTGTAATTGTTATCACTGTTACGTTTTAAGATTGTGACTTGTTTTACAAAATCTGTGTTAGATTTGTTTTCAAAGGTTTCAATCTTATCAGTACCCTTGGATGACACGAACTTGACATCCTTTGCTTTCTTTTGAAATCGAGCTCCTTTTGTTTCAGACTTCATCTGAGAGACTTGATGTTTTTGAGCTCGTTTGACGGGTTGTTTACCATTAGAAGCAGTAGGTTGTTGAGTGATTGGAGATTTTTGATTCCTAAATTGTTTTCTAATCTCAGCCTTAGGAATTGGATCACATTGTGTTACCACAATTCCTGGAAGTGTTTTTCCCAAAAATTTGTTTGTGTTGTCTTCAAAGACTTTATCAATCAAAGATTGATTTACATTTTTAATTGGAAAAACGTTATCTGAGTAGATTTTATTTTCTCCAACCAATGTATACAACACATTACTGCTTTTAACAGTAGACACAGACTTCTTTTCAATCTTGACAGGATCTATCACTTGTTTCTTGACTAATGAAACCTCAGGAGTATCGGGATCACACAGAATGTGATTCTCAAGTGGAACAACTACTCCTTTCATTTTGTCAAGTGATTTATCCTGTTCACCTACATTCACTTCTGATTCATCATCCGATGACTCATAGTCCTCGATAACTGGAGGACTTTGTTTCATAGATGTTGAAACTCCTTGCTGCTTTGCACTGTCCGGTTTGAACCCTAGGCCAGTAGAAAATTCCTCAAAGTTCAGAGGCACACTGGGTTCATACCGTGGCATGTTTTCATCATTAGGCATCGTGTTGTAATTATGCCTCAAAGGGGGTGGGCATTTCTTGTATCCTATGCCCTTTTGATCTCCCTTTAGTTGTTGAACATCGATGATGTGATCAAGCACAAATCGAGAGTTAGAATAACTTTCCAATTTCTGTTTGATCGCGTCATGCTCACTTTTGGCAATGGCTAACTACTTCTTGGTTTCCTCAACAAGATTTATGTATTCATTTATACTAATTTGTTTATGGTAAACCACTTTATTAACCTCGGACACATCTTTCTTTAATGTTTCTATTACAGATTTAAATTCTTTTTCATTCCGAGTTAAAGCCATGTTTGCCTCTTTGCATTTTGACAGTTCAATAACTAAATTTTGATTATGACTATGAAGCTTTTCCAATTCAAGCTTCATTTCAGCACATGATTCACAAACACTAGGAGCAGGAGGTTCAGAATTTACCTGACTCGAAGAGGCTGACAAATTTGCCATAAAGGCAGTTTGAAAAGAAAAATCTCCATCTTCAGAAAATAACTTTTCCATTTCCTTTGATGCAGTAGCAGCCCTCCTAATCAGAATTGATTTCTGACATTTCAGCTCATCAGCTTCATTCAATAACTCCTGAATATCAGAACCTGCTTCCTCCTTCACATCAGATTCAGACTCTGATTGATTATCCCCAGAAACAGAGCCTTCTTCATCAGAACTCCCAGAATAACCAGAACTGTCATCACTTTCAGATGACTTTTGATTGATGATTTTTGCATAAAGAGTTGTTCCACTTCTTTGATCACTGTCACCAAACTGCACAGACCAGTCACATCCTTCATCACCTTGAACTGTCAAAGCCCGATTGGGATTTGATGGTCCAGACTGGTTCTGATTGTTGTTGACTGCTACAATCCTCCTGTCTTGGTTTCTGAATGGGTTGTGATTGCCTTGTTTTGTTGGCCGAGTGCACTCACGCTTGAAGTGCCCTTTCTCGCCACAATTAAAGCACGTGACGGCATTAATATCAAACCCATACTTCGTATCTTTCTTTCCTTCCAACGAAGTCCTACCAGTACGAGCCATGAAGTCTTTGGCCCTTCTAACCGCACTAGCAAACGCCCACTTAATATCCATCAACTCCATTTCATCCTTGTCGATCTGTTGATAATCTTCATGTGTCATGTTGATGTTTCCAATCTGTCCTGCAACTAACCCGCAGTAGGCACTGACCATAGTATTGATCAATTCTACATGCTCCTTTGCAACTTCTATACTAACTTGGGAAAGATTTGAAGTGTCAACACGAACAGTGTTAGGGTTTGGAGGTTGAGAATTGCTTGTGAAATGAGCTTGCTGTTGTGGTTGAACTGGTGGCTGTGATGGAACTGGAATGTAAGATCTTGGATCAAAACCCGGAGCAGGATTGGTCTGAGGAAACGGAATAGAACTTGTGTTGGATACGAAAGCAGTTTGCAGTTTAGGTTGCTGAGCTGCAGCGGATTTTGCTAAGATGTCGAAGCCTGGAAGATACATTTCTGTATTTTGAGGAACTGGAGCTCGCTTAGCTTTCCTGATTTCTTCCTCATTCTTATGTTCCAGTTTCTGAATGAACTCATAGATATTAACCGTGTCTAGAGTTCCAGTGTGCTTCAGCAACTCAATGAAAGAACTCCACTTTGGAGGTAAAGCATCAGCAAACTTGTTCACCATGTCTTGCTGAGTAGCAATAACCCCATAAGCACACATTTCACTGATCAGATGATAGAAACGTGTTGTCATATCATTTAGAGTCTCGTTTTCCAAAAACTGAAACGAGTCAAACTCTTTCTTCAACAAGTCATGACGAGACTTTCTCGTAGCTGCATTGCCTTCTCCTCGAGCAACCAAGGCATCCCACAATGTTTTCGTGTTCTTGCAATAGGAGAACTGATGATAAATATCTTTATTAAGCGCCTGTGTAAGTGTTGCGAAGGCCTTTTTCTCCAATTCATAAGATTTCTTGTCAGGTTCAAGCATGTTGGCATAACCTTCTGAAGTGGACGCAGCAACTTCAAGAGCAGCATTGAATGGATTGATGAAACACGTCCAAAGATCAGTGCTTTGCCCTTGAACATACGTGTGGAAGCGGTTTTTCCATGAAGGAAAATCGTTCATATGATTTAGCTTTGGAGGACGATTGTTGCTTCCCGTTTCGCTTTCACTGATCAAAAGGTTTTGAATACTTTGACTTTGATTGGATACCAAAGCCCATTGACTTGGACTGATTGATGGCGACGGAAACATACTCTTAGCCCAAGCATCAGCAGTAGTTAGTTCTTGACTAGATTGTGAGTTCAAACTCCAGTCCCAAGGACTTGTACAACTCATCTTGATCAAATATTAATAAATAACCTACACAACCACAAACTGTTAAATGCAAACAGACAAGAATTGAAGGATATAGACCTGTTCGAAAGATCAAGACTGGTTCGAAGGACCAACAGTGATCGAAAGATTACTGTTGAGTTTCGAACAAAGTCTTCGAAAGATTCACAAATGACAGATCCTTATCTTTCGTAGAGTTTTATCGAAAGATTCACAGTTCGAAAGATATTTATCTTTCGAATACTGATCTCGAAGGATTCACAATGAAAGATCCTTATCTTTCGAGATAAATCCTTATCTTTCGGACAACTAACTTTCGAAAAGATTCCAGAAACGAAGGATAAAACTTAGACTTCGAAAGACTGTTCGAAAGATGCTAATCTTTCGAGCTGTTTCTAAGTCGAAAGATATCTTTCGGAAGTTTCTGACACACTGACACAAAGTGACGGGTAGGTGGGAAAGGTGATGGGTTGGTGCACTACTTTCGGCAGAAGGTATGTGCAGACACAACTTTTCACCAACTTTGAAAAGTTTTCCCAAAATGGACAACACCTTATCCAGAACCTGTCACCGGAGATATGACCGGAATTTGGTCGGAAAAATTCAAAGTTTCTCAAAAACAAATTTTCAAGTTACCCAACCCAACCTTGAACACTCCCGAAGGTTTAGAAACCGTTTTTCAGTTCAAAGATGCAAGAAAAACTACCAAAAACGGGTGCTAAACCAAGTGTCCAAACACACCAAGAACTCGAACAAACACCCGGTTTTAAACAAGGTAAAGAGCGAGGCTCTGATACCACTTGTAGGTCCCTCTCGGAGGATCGAGAACAAACCTAAACCTTGTTATACTAACTCACTAGCGAGTGCGGAATCCAAGCTAGCAAGCAAACCGGGATGATGCAAGAACAAACACAAGAACACACAAGACTCAACGATTAACACCACTTGTATTAATGCGTATGAAAGGTTCCGATTACAAGCACAATGTTTACAATCAGTTTGCAAACTCTCAAAGTGTGTGTGTGAGTGTTTTCAGCAGAATGCTCTCTATCTCTCGGGTGTGCATTCTCTCTAAAACAACACACTGCATGGATATTTATATACCCAGCTCAACATGTCTGGTCCGAAGGATCCGATAGATGGTCCGAAGGATCATCTATCGATGACAATGCTTTCGAAGGATCAGCAGGGACCTCGAAGGATGATCCTTCGAGGTCTATTAATCGAAGCATATCTTTCGAGCACCTCGAAGGATCAACAGTATCCTTCGAGGAGCTATCCTTCGATACAGACAAACAAACATATTACAAACTTATTGGCCAAGTCAAACTAGGAGGATAGTTGACTAGGTCAACTTACAGGACATTGTTTACATACAGACCGAATACAGACAAAGTACAGACACAAGTGCACCAACAAACTCCCCCTTGGCTGTAGCTTTGTCTTTATCTTCTATAATTGCAGGCTCGTCTCGAACTTCGACGGTCTTTGGTCTTCGAGTTCCCAAAACTCTGATGTCCTTTCAAGTCTTCATTATCGGAGGATCTTCAAAGTCTTCACGTCTTGAAAGCAAAGAGTGTATCAACAAACTACCCGTATCATGTAGGAAGTGTGTTGACAAACTCCCCCTTAACATAAGCTCCCCCTTGAGTTATGCTCGTGAAATACTTTATCTTTATGAAGTGAGATCCTTGTGGTGTTGATGATGGCCAGCGGCAACTCGATCATCTTCATCACTTGAGTGCCTTCACGTCGTGTCTTCATTCCAAAGCTTGTCATCGACCATGTTCTCCTTGCCTTTAGAATCTGCACATGCAAGAAATCTAAACGCGTAATGAGAACAACTGCTTGGAATATAGTTAACATAAACACATGACACACGGATGACCATGTCACAATCAAACACCGTCCGATAATTTGAAAGTCTAATAGATTTATCAATTTCAGATTTAACTTTCAAAACATGCAAATTTCGACCGTTTATGAAGACTTAGTCAATTCGGTTTTCATTCAGGTTTCAGGCAACGAAGACTCGAGTTCCAACATCGTACGATCAAAAATAAAGTAGAAATAAAATCTTTTTGGCTTTTAAAAAGTTTATATTAAAACACACCTAAAATCTTTTTGGTATTTTTGAAATTAAAAGACAACAATTTAATATCCTTTGAGTGTTATCAAACGACATCACCGCTAATGTCGTGCTGATATGCACCAAACGACGAAACTGTTTAAAAATAAAGCAATAAAATTTAAGCAGTAAATAAATATATACAGACAATCTTTTTGCGAGTTTCGAGGGTAAGAGAATCATATCAGTGTACGGTCATGTCAAGACACTCTTGTTGTACATTTAGTTAACATTTAGATAAGCATCCTATAACAATTATCGGTATTGTTGTCCATTTAAGCTCAACTTATCAGATGTAATCATGATTAGGGGATACGTTAATGTATAATTTATACTTACCGACCGGTGTTCATCCACATCACGACACATTCCCGTATCAAGGTATGCACGAGGGTTCATCTTACCGGTGAGTATACCGATTATCATTTGTTTGACCGTATATGGTGTGAGATACTCACTTATTTTGATTTGAAAAACAAGCCCTATGTGATATAATCACTTATTGATGAGGAACTTGATTTTCATATGCATGAGGGCACAGGTGCAAGTCCGTGAACAGGTCAGTACTTCCGTACAGCAGAGAGACGAACTTGACACCCGGATAAATGTGATATATTATCACTTATTTGATTTGGACATGTGATTGTTGATCACTTATTGAGGTCGAATGCAGTATGTATTATGTACACGTATGTATAGTATCATGGAAGATCTTAGACTTAGTCTATTTATAGAAGCAACCATGATACCCAGATGATAAGCAGCATAAAGACCGAATATCTCAGAACCTCGGCAATCTCTCAAACGAAATTTCGGTACCAAGACCATATGCCAATGAATGGTTCCCACCCAGTCTTCAGTCGATTTAAGTTTATATCACCCTGCACACTTTAAAATGATTGTGAGCCTACCGATACATCTTATATAGAGCTGCTTATCGCTTTTTCATTTAAGGTTTAAAGAGGTTTAGACAGACCACTGATGTACTATCATTTTCTCTTTTACTCGCCAGGAAACTCATTTTTGATTTTCTATTGTTTTTGTGTTTTTGAAATTTTTCGATGTTTTTGGATTTTTCGATTTTTGGTTTACTCCCCCTAAAATCAATAAACTAAGACAAATTTTAAAACACAAAGGTATTTACAAAAATGATTTTCCGATGTTAGTTTTACTCTTGCTTGACCTTAATGCCGTTTACCAATAATAAAAAGTCAAATCTTGATTTGTCAAAAGCTTTGGTAAATAAGTCGGCACGTTGGTCATCGGTGTGGACCTTAACAACATCGATTAATCTTTTCTCAAAGCAATCATGTATGAAGTGATATTTGATTTCGATGTGTTTGGTTTTTGAATGCTGTACAGGATTTCTAGTGATCTGTAAAGCAGCAGAGTTATCAACGTAAATAGGAGTAGTTAGGAATTCAAAACCGTAGTCCCGCAATTGTTGTTGGATCCACAAAACTTGGGAGCAACAACTTGAGGCAGCAATGTATTCAGCTTCACATGTTGATGTTGCGACACACGTCTGCTTCTTGCATTGCCACGTGACTAGGCGATTTCCTAAAAACTGACATCCAGCCGTTGTGGATTTGCCGTCGATTTTGCATCCGCCAAAATCAGAATCACTGAATGCGACCAATTCAAAGTTATTATCCCTAGGGTACCACAGACCGGTGTCTGGGTAAGCCTTCAAATAACGAAAGATCCTTTTTACAGCTGCAAGATGGGAGTCCTTTGGATTCACTTGATATCTGGCAAGCAGGCACGTTGGGTACATTATGTCTGGTCTTGATGCTGTGAGGTACATAAGAGATCCGATCATAGCGCGGTAATATGAAGGGCTAACAGTCTCTCCCTTCAAATCTGGAGTAATTCCGTGATTTACTGCCAATGGGGTTCCAATGGGCGTTGCATCAGACATCTGAAACCGGTTCAAGATGTCACCAATATATTTAGTCTGATGGATGAATATCCCAGACTCCGTTTGTTGCACTTGTAGGCCCAAGAAAAAGTTCATTTCCCCCATAGCACTCATCTCGAATTTATCCTGCATTATGCGCTCGAAATTCCTGCACAAAACATCATTAGTAGAACCAAAAATAATATCGTCAACGTATACCTGTACCAGAAGAAGATCTCCATCTTGTTCTTTGATGAAGAGAGTACAGTCGATAAGACCCCGTCGAAAACCGTTCTCCAGCAGATAGTTTGATAAGGTTGCGTACCAAGCTCGCGGTGCTTGATGAAGACCATAGAGAGCTTTGTTGAGCAACCAAACCCGATCGGGATGGATAGGATCTTCAAAACCTGGAGGCTGTTCGACATATACCTCTTCTTCAACCACACCATGTAGAAATGCACTTTTCACGTCCATTTGGTAAACCTTGAATCCTTTGTAGGACGCATAGGCTAGAAAGATTCGAATTGCTTCGAGACGTGCCACTGGTGCATATACTTCGTTGTAGTCGATGCCTTCTATCTGACGAAAACCTTGAACGACTAAACGTGCTTTGTTTCGAATAACCACGCCACGATCGTCCTTCTTGCATTTGAAAACCCATCGAGTTCCAATCTTCTTGTAGTTTTCAGGCTTTTCAACAAGTTTCCAAACACCAAGCTTTTGAAATTGCACCAATTCTTCCTGCATAGCCTCAACCCATGAGCTGTCTTTCATTGCTTCTTTCCACGACTTTGGTTCTTCTTGTGACACGTAACACGCGAAGGACCAGTCATTCTGTTGACCAGATTCTCTTATAGCTGAATACAAACCAGCATTCCGGTTGTTTCTCAGCTGATTACGCGTCTGCACACCGCGATGGACATCTCCTATAATGTTCTGCTGGGGATGGGTATCATGAATTCTCATTTCAGGATTATCTGGCACACGAGCAGTGATACCCAAATTGTTCAAATTAAGATCCACAACCAACTCTACACCAGGAATGTGTGTCGAGGTGGATGCATTTCCTTCAGCAGTGTCTACATTCTGCATATGAGGTGTATCAATAGAAGCACCTTGAACAGGAGCAACTGGAGCTGAAGATCCTTCAGCTGCATCATGATATTCATCATCTTCAGAAGACTCATTATAATCAGCAGCATCTTCATAAACCTCATTTTGAACTGTATTGTTAACAGATGAAGAACCTTGAGGATCAACAATAACAGGTCTAACCAATGGCGAGACAGCCGCATTATCACTTTCAATTAACATTCTTGCAGCTGCTGATTCTTCGTCAAAGGTTGGCAGATTGAAGGAGTCAAAGAGTCCATCATAATCGAACATCCACGGATCACCCGGAGCCCTAACAGGACTCGTATACCTTTGAACCCGCACCTCACTCCATAGCTCTACCTTTTTGGTAGCTAGATTCCAGACACGAAAGTTTGGAGTTTGGTATCCAAGAAAATATCCTTCAATAGCCTTAGCACCAAATTTGCCATCTGGTTCAATCATGGTACAAGGACCACCAAAGGGTTCTAGGTAAGAAAGATCAGGTTTCCTTTTCTGAAGGAGTTCGAAACAAGTTTTGCCATGTCTCTTCACTGTAAGAACTCTGTTTAATGTGTAGCATGCAGTCGACACAGCCTCCCCCCAGAATTGAATAGGGAGTTCCGACTCAACTAACATTGTTCTAGCAGTTTCTATAATCGTTCGATTCTTCCTCTCGGGGACACCATTTTGTTGTGGAGTATAACGAGAACTGTATTCATGAAGAATGCCTTTAGAAGTACAGAACTCATCCATAACTTGATTCTTGAATTCGGTTCCATTGTCGCTTCGGATTCTTTTTACTTTCAACGAATAGAGATTCTCCAACATAGGGAGAAGATCCTTGAGAATGCCAGGAGTTTCACTTTTGTGTGCCATAAAAGATACCCAAGAAAATCTAGAGTAGTCATCAGTAACTACCAGACAATATGCATCACCGAACATTGTCTTGTGCTTCATAGGTCCAAAGAGGTCCATATGAAGACGTTCGAACGGCAAGCTAACAGTGTTGATTTTCTTCAAAGGATGGGATTTCTTCGTTTGCTTTCCCTTTTGGCACGAGACACAGATATCTTGTAAATGAAAACTTCTTATAGGCACACCATTCACAAGATTGTTTTTCACCAAATGGTTCATTTTTCTCAAGTGAATGTGTCCCATTCTTCTGTGCCATGAAATTGACTCCTTTTCTGTGGCTTTTGAGACAAAGCAAGTGACTTGTGCAGATGTTGTAATCGCCTGGCTCATATCGAGAATGTAAAGATCATTAACTCTCGGAGCCGATAAGAGAATCCATTCTTGTGGAATTTTGAATCCAGGTTTTAGCACATAGCAGCCGGCATCATCAAAATGCACGGTGAACTTCTTATCGCAGATTTGCGACACGCTCAGAAGATTATGATCAATTTGCTTCACGTAATTGATCTTGTCAAAACACACAATACCATTGGAGATACTTCCCTCTCCAGTGATATAACCGCCTTTATCTCCCGCAAATGCGACATAGCCTCCTCTAATATTTCTCACATCGTACAGAAGCCGTAAGTCGCCAGTCATGTGCCTAGATGCTCCACTATCAACAATCCAATGACTGTTAATAGTTCCTCCTGGAACACCCTGCACATGTCAAGTAAAACATCAGTTGAGAATGGGGACCCAAGCCTTAGTGGTCTTGGGTCGTCCCTGAGCATCACGAAACGTGATGTCAATCTCTTGATGGTTTTTAAGAACAACTGCTCCCCCTGAATTGTCACCTGCCTTAGGTAACCAAGGTAGTTTTTGCCTACCAGTTTTTGAAAATTCTGGTTTTGCATGTTGTGACACACTTGATTCCTTTTGAACTGTTTTAACTTCAGATTTTAAAGCTTTTTCAACAGTTTTCATGTTCTTACGTCGTTGTTTAGTTTCTTGTTCTTTAACAGTTCTTTTATCATTTTTAGGTGAAACTGATCGACGTTGGGGATGAATTGTTTCAGGTGGAGTTTTCTCAACAAATTTTTGCTTTGGAGCATTTGGGCAGTTTCTGATGATATGCCCAATTTCTCCACATTTAAAACATGTTCTCCTTTCAACAAGCTTAGGAGAACTTGATCGACCACAAGAAGTCGAAGTCGTGGACCCTGAGGTACTAGCCTTTTCATCACACCCATTTGTATGTTGAGTGTAATTGTTATCACTGTTACGTTTTAAGATTGTGACTTGTTTTACAAAATCTGTGTTAGATTTGTTTTCAAAGGTTTCAATCTTATCAGTACCCTTGGATGACACGAACTTGACATCCTTTGCTTTCTTTTGAAATCGAGCTCCTTTTGTTTCAGACTTCATCTAAGAGACTTGATGTTTTTGAGCTCGTTTGACGGGTTGTTTACCATTAGAAGCAGTAGGTTGTTGAGTGATTGGAGATTTTTGATTCCTAAATTGTTTTCTAATCTCAGCCTTAGGAATTGGATCACATTGTGTTACCACAATTCCTGGAAGTGTTTTTCCCAAAAATTTGTTTGTGTTGTCTTCAAAGACTTTATCAATCAAAGATTGATTTACATTTTTAATTGGAAAAACGTTATCTGAGTAGATTTTATTATCTCCAACCAATGTATACAACACATTACTGCTTTTAACAGTAGACACAGACTTCTTTTCAATCTTGACAGGATCTATCACTTGTTTCTTGACTAATGAAACCTCAGGAGTATCGGGATCACACAGAATGTGATTCTCAAGTGGAACAACTACTCCTTTCATTTTGTCAAGTGATTTATCCTGTTCACCTACATTCACTTCTGATTCATCATCCGATGACTCATAGTCCTCGATAACTGGAGGACTTTGTTTCATAGATGTTGAAACTCCTTGCTGCTTTGCACTGTCCGGTTTGAACCCTAGGCCAGTAGAAAATTCCTCAAAGTTCAGAGGCACACTGGGTTCATACCGTGGCATGTTTTCATCATTAGGCATCGTGTTGTAATTATGCCTCAAAGGGGGTGGGCATTTCTTGTATCCTATGCCCTTTTGATCTCCCTTTAGTTGTTGAACATCGATGATGTGATCAAGCACAAATCGAGAGTTAGAATAACTTTCCAATTTCTGTTTGATCGCGTCATGCTCACTTTTGGCAATGGCTAACTACTTCTTGGTTTCCTCAACAAGATTTATGTATTCATTTATACTAATTTGTTTATGGTAAACCACTTTATTAACCTCGGACACATCTTTCTTTAATGTTTCTATTACAGATTTAAATTCTTTTTCATTCCGAGTTAAAGCCATGTTTGCCTCTTTGCATTTTGACAGTTCAATAACTAAATTTTGATTATGACTATGAAGCTTTTCCAATTCAAGCTTCATTTCAGCACATGATTCACAAACACTAGGAGCAGGAGGTTCAGAATTTACCTGACTCGAAGAGGCTGACAAATTTGCCATAAAGGCAGTTTGAAAAGAAAAATCTCCATCTTCAGAAAATAACTTTTCCATTTCCTTTGATGCAGTAGCAGCCCTCCTAATCAGAATTGATTTCTGACATTTCAGCTCATCAGCTTCATTCAATAACTCCTGAATATCAGAACCTGCTTCCTCCTTCACATCAGATTCAGACTCTGATTGATTATCCCCAGAAACAGAGCCTTCTTCATCAGAACTCCCAGAATAACCAGAACTGTCATCACTTTCAGATGACTTTTGATTGATGATTTTTGCATAAAGAGCTGTTCCACTTCTTTGATCACTGTCACCAAACTGCACAGACCAGTCACATCCTTCATCACCTTGAACTGTCAAAGCCCGATTGGGATTTGATGGTCCAGACTGGTTCTGATTGTTGTTGACTGCTACAATCCTCCTGTCTTGGTTTCTGAATGGGTTGTGATTGCCTTGTTTTGTTGGCCGAGTGCACTCACGCTTGAAGTGCCCTTTCTCGCCACAATTAAAGCACGTGACGGCATTAATATCAAACCCATACTTCGTATCTTTCTTTCCTTCCAACGAAGTCCTACCAGTACGAGCCATGAAGTCTTTGGCCCTTCTAACCGCAATAGCAAACGCCCACTTAATATCCATCAACTCCATTTCATCCTTGTCGATCTGTTGATAATCTTCATGTGTCATGTTGATGTTTCCAATCTGTCCTGCAACTAACCCGCAGTAGGCACTGACCATAGTATTGATCAATTCTACATGCTCCTTTGCAACTTCTATACTAACTTGGGAAAGATTTGAAGTGTCAACACGAACAGTGTTAGGGTTTGGAGGTTGAGAATTGCTTGTGAAATGAGCTTGCTGTTGTGGTTGAACTGGTGGCTGTGATGGAACTGGAATGTAAGATCTTGGATCAAAACCCGGAGCAGGATTGGTCTGAGGAAACGGAATAGAACTTGTGTTGGATACGAAAGCAGTTTGCAGTTTAGGTTGCTGAGCTGCAGCGGATTTTGCTAAGATGTCGAAGCCTGGAAGATACATTTCTGTATTTTGAGGAACTGGAGCTCGCTTAGCTTTCCTGATTTCTTCCTCATTCTTATGTTCCAGTTTCTGAATGAACTCATAGATATTAACCGTGTCTAGAGTTCCAGTGTGCTTCAGCAACTCAATGAAAGAACTCCACTTTGGAGGTAAAGCATCAGCAAACTTGTTCACCATGTCTTGCTGAGTAGCAATAACCCCATAAGCACACATTTCACTGATCAGATGATAGAAACGTGTTGTCATATCATTTAGAGTCTCGTTTTCCAAAAACTGAAACGAGTCAAACTCTTTCTTCAACAAGTCATGACGAGACTTTCTCGTAGCTGCATTGCCTTCTCCTCGAGCAACCAAGGCATCCCACAATGTTTTCGTGTTCTTGCAATAGGAGAACTGATGATAAATATCTTTATTAAGCGCCTGTGTAAGTGTTGCGAAGGCCTTTTTCTCCAATTCATAAGATTTCTTGTCAGGTTCAAGCATGTTGGCATAACCTTCTGAAGTGGACGCAGCAACTTCAAGAGCAGCATTGAATGGATTGATGAAACACGTCCAAAGATCAGTGCTTTGCCCTTGAACATACGTGTGGAAGCGGTTTTTCCATGAAGGAAAATCGTTCATATGATTTAGCTTTGGAGGACGATTGTTGCTTCCCGTTTCGCTTTCACTGATCAAAAGGTTTTGAATACTTTGACTTTGATTGGATACCAAAGCCCATTGACTTGGACTGATTGATGGCGACGGAAACATACTCTTAGCCCAAGCATCAGCAGTAGTTAGTTCTTGACTAGATTGTGAGTTCAAACTCCAGTCCCAAGGACTTGTACAACTCATCTTGATCAAATATTAATAAATAACCTACACAACCACAAACTGTTAAATGCAAACAGACAAGAATTGAAGGATATAGACCTGTTCGAAAGATCAAGACTGGTTCGAAGGACCAACAGTGATCGAAAGATTACTGTTGAGTTTCGAACAAAGTCTTCGAAAGATTCACAAATGACAGATCCTTATCTTTCGTAGAGTTTTATCGAAAGATTCACAGTTCGAAAGATATTTATCTTTCGAATACTGATCTCGAAGGATTCACAATGAAAGATCCTTATCTTTCGAGATAAATCCTTATCTTTCGGACAACTAACTTTCGAAAAGATTCCAGAAACGAAGGATAAAACTTAGACTTCGAAAGACTGTTCGAAAGATGCTAATCTTTCGAGCTGTTTCTAAGTCGAAAGATATCTTTCGGAAGTTTCTGACACACTGACACAAAGTGACGGGTAGGTGGGAAAGGTGATGGGTTGGTGCACTACTTTCGGCAGAAGGTATGTGCAGACACAACTTTTCACCAACTTTGAAAAGTTTTCCCAAAATGGACAACACCTTATCCAGAACCTGTCACCGGAGATATGACCGGAATTTGGTCGGAAAAATTCAAAGTTTCTCAAAAACAAATTTTCAAGTTACCCAACCCAACCTTGAACACTCCCGAAGGTTTAGAAACCGTTTTTCAGTTCAAAGATGCAAGAAAAACTACCAAAAACGGGTGCTAAACCAAGTGTCCAAACACACCAAGAACTCGAACAAACACCCGGTTTTAAACAAGGTAAAGAGCGAGGCTCTGATACCACTTGTAGGTCCCTCTCGGAGGATCGAGAACAAACCTAAACCTTGTTATACTAACTCACTAGCGAGTGCGGAATCCAAGCTAGCAAGCAAACCGGGATGATGCAAGAACAAACACAAGAACACACAAGACTCAACGATTAACACCACTTGTATTAATGCGTATGAAAGGTTCCGATTACAAGCACAATGTTTACAATCAGTTTGCAAACTCTCAAAGTGTGTGTGTGAGTGTTTTCAGCAGAATGCTCTCTATCTCTCGGGTGTGCATTCTCTCTAAAACAACACACTGCATGGATATTTATATACCCAGCTCAACATGTCTGGTCCGAAGGATCCGATAGATGGTCCGAAGGATCATCTATCGATGACAATGCTTTCGAAGGATCAGCAGGGACCTCGAAGGATGATCCTTCGAGGTCTATTAATCGAAGCATATCTTTCGAGCACCTCGAAGGATCAACAGTATCCTTCGAGGAGCTATCCTTCGATACAGACAAACAAACATATTACAAACTTATTGGCCAAGTCAAACTAGGAGGATAGTTGACTAGGTCAACTTACAGGACATTGTTTACATACAGACCGAATACAGACAAAGTACAGACACAAGTGCACCAACAATTTTAAACCATCCTTTTGCCAAAGTTTGAACTTAATTACATGGTTTTACTTTTACACCATTGCTTAGGTATCTATCATAAGTATGACCAAAAATATAACATAGTGAAATATGCCTTTGAATATCTGAAATTATTATAACAGATAGATATTTATATAAACAGCAAGTTTTTTTAACTAAAAGGTAGAAAATGTCATTCATCAACCACTTCAAATTATTAGTTGTACAATTTTTGTCACAATGTATATACCATGTTGGATAATTAAATGACTAGTTTAGTCAATACATATGTTTAGCTTGTATACTATAAACTAGGGTGGGGTTCGGCTACAAAGTCTATTTTTCCTACAAAGTAATAAAATACTATAATTTCAGCTATAACGTACACTTAAAACCCACCAATAGCAGAGTGAAGATCACTAAAACACAATATCCAAACCCTAACGGTCTATAAAAACTTCAAACACACCATCGTAGAACTATGAATATAAAACACACCATGATAATTGTAGGTCCCTCTCCGGATGAGGTCAAACCTTATCCTTGTTATATTAACACACTAGCAAGTGCGGAATCCAAGCTAGAGTGCAACCGAGTTGAGACAAGTATAAACACAAAACACACAAGGTTCAACGATTAACACCACTTGTATTAATGCGTATGAAAGGTTCCGGTTACAAGCACAAGGTTTACAAATCTGTATTGCAAACTCTCTAGTGTGTGTGTGTTCTTGACAGAATGCTCTCCCTATCTCTCGAGTGTATCCTTCTGTCTCTTGTGTCTCTCAGTGCTTTTTTTAGTCTGGCTAAAATGAACACAACACATGGGTATTTATACCCGACACAGCACCTGTGGTCGAAGGATAAGGTCATCTGGTCGAAGGATCATCTATCGACCAGAAATTCTACCGAAAGATCCATACATACCTCGAAGGATGATATCCTTCGAGGTCCATCTGTATCTATCGAATGACATTATCTTTCGAGGTCATCGAAGGATACAAACCATCCTTCGATGACATCCTTCGACACAAGCATGTTTCAACCAATGTGCTAACTGTTTGGCCAAGTCAAACCGGAGGATGGTTGACCTGGTCAAACTTACATCGAACGCACATAGCAACAAATCTAACATAAGACATCGTTTTGTATCATGACACATTACAGACAAAGTACAGACACAAGTCTTCGTCTTGATCTTCGTGTCTTCGAGTCGAAACTAAGTCGAACTGAGCTGAGTTGAACCGAGCCGAGTCGTGTCCACAAAATATGTATCAACAAACTCCCCCTTGGACGCTACTCGTGAGGTTCAACTTCGATGTCTTCCACGTCGGAGGATCTTCAAAGTCTTCACGTGTCGTAAGTAGAAAGTGTATCAACAAACTCCCATTTTCATTTAGAAAGTGTGTCAATAAACTCCCCCTTAGATTGAGCTCTCCATTGAGTTATGCTCGTGAATCTTCTGACTTGTCAATTCTTCAGATTCTTGTGGTGTTGATGAAGTGTCAGCGGCAACTCGATCACTTTATCCTTTGAGTGCCTTCACTTCGTGTCTTCATTCCAAAGCTCGTCATCGACCATGTTCTCCTCGCCTTTAGCATCTGCACATGCAAGAAAGCTAAACGCATAATGAGAACACCGCTTGGAATATAGTTAACATTTAAACAAAAGACACATATGAGATCAAATCTCGATCAAACACCAACCGACAACAGTTTGAAAGTTTAGAAAAATATTCATTTTAATCCTTTAACTTTCAAAACTTGTTAACTTCGACAGTTTATGAAGATGCAAATGTTTTCCGGCTTACGATCAGGATTTTGGGTAGGATAGACTCGAGTTCCAACATCAGTCAATCAAAAATAAACTAGAAGCAAAATCTTTTTGGATTTTATAAAGTTTATATTAAAACACACCTAAAATCTTTTTGGAATTTTTCATTTTTCAAACGTAAAGACGGAAAACAATAAATAAATATATACAAAGATACATAAACTGAAAACAGTAAACAAATATCTACAGACATTCTTTTTGCGAGTTTCGAGGGTAAGAGAATCATATCAGTGTACGGTCATGTCAAAACACTCTTGTTGTTCAATTAGTTAACATTAAGATAAGCATCCTATAACAATTATCGGTATTGTTGTCCACATAAACTCAACTTATCATTTGTAATCATGGCGAGGGGATACGTTAAGGTATGATTTATACTTACCGACCGGTGTTCATCCACATCACGACACATTCCCGTATCAAGGTATGCACGAGGGTTCATCTTACCGGTGAGTATACCGATTATCATCTGTTTGACCGTATATGATGTGAGATTCTCACTTATTTTGATTGAAAACAAGCCCTGTGTGATAGAATCACTTATTGATGAGGAACTTGATTTTCGATGCATGAGGGCACAGGAGCAAGTCCGTGAACAGGTCAGTACTTTCGTACAGCAGAGAGACGAACTTGACTCCCGGATAAATGTGATATATTATCACTTATTTTGTTTGGACATGTGATTGTTGATCACTTATTGAGGTCGAATGCAATATGTACACGTATGTATAGTATCATGGAAGATCTAGACTTGCGTCCCCGTTATTTTTCGGTAAAAGATACAACCATGATACCCAGATGATAAGCAGCATAAAGACCGAATATCTCAGAACCTCGGCAATCTCTCAAACGAAATTTCGGTACCAAGACCATATGCCAATGAATGGTTCCCACCCAGTCTTCAGTCGATTTAAGATTTATATCACCCTGCACACTTTAAAATGATTGTGAGCCTACCGATACATCTTATATAGAGCTGCTTAACGTTTTTCATTTTAGGTTTAAAGAGGTTTAGACAGACCACTGATGTACTATCACTTTCTCTTTTTCTCGCCAGGAAACTCATTTTTGCTTTTCTATTGTTTTTGTGTTTTTGAAATATTTCGATGTTTTTGGTTTTTCAAATTTGGATTTACTCCCCCTAAAATCAACAAACTAAGATAAAATTTAAAAACACAAAGGTATTTACAAAAATGACTTTCCGATGTTGGTTAACTCATGTTTTACCTCAATGCCGTTTACCAAAATCAATTTTTAATCTGAAAAGATTTATCAAATTTTGGAAAAATCAGTTGGCATGTCGGTTTGCGGTGTGGACCATGACAACATTGTCTGGCCAAAGAGTGCTGCGAGAGGATAACAATTTATAAAGTAGCTTAAATAACGACAAGTATAGGAGAGATTAGAATTTTAAAACCGTATCCTGCAACTGCTTCGTGCATTGCAAGGAATCTGAGTGCTCTCCCAAAATGGATATCCACCCGGTGTGGATTTCAAAGTCGATTCTTTGAAGCTACTGAGAAGTCTCTTGACAGCAACAAGATCATAAACCTTTGGGTCCGGCTGGTCGTCCACATTGCACCAGCGAAGGTTTTTGTCTTTCTCTTTCAGAAGTAGTGTGCGGTTGTTTAATCCAAGCCAAGGCATCCGCACACCCGGTTGGTTTGTTCAACAAACACATTGTCTTCAATCATACCGCGAAGAAATGTACACTGCACGTTCATCTTGTTGATTTTGATCTTCAGACGTGCTGCAGGTGCGTACATTTTGATTTGAATCTACCCCGGGGACCCGATCAAAGCTTGATTGTAAAAGGCTTTGCATTTTTGTCGAAGCTTTTCAAACTCTTTCAACAGACAATTCTGTTTCTTTTTTCCTTTTCTTTTCTTCTCTCCATCAAAGGCAACAATTTCTTCTGTCGCCTATTTTGTGCATGGACACTCCACTATCAACAATCTTACGACTATTGAAAGTTCCTCCTGGAATATCCTACACACTCATTCAAAGATTAGACGGAGAGGGGGACCCAAGCCTTTGTGGACTTGGGTCGTCCTTGATCATCAATAAAAGTGATTTCAATCACTTGATGATTAGGAAACAGAACCTGTGGTGCTCCCCCTGACTGAATTACCTGCTTTGGTTTCCAAGCTGTTTGTCCTTTACCAGTATTTGAATTTATTGTTTTAGCATTTACTGGTTTTACAGTTTTAGATTTTGCTTGAACAGGTTTTTCTTCTTTGACCTCTGATTTTAAGGCCTTTTCAATTACCTTTTGATTCTTTTATTTCAACTTCTTTTCCCTTTCTTTCAATACACGCGGGTCTTGTTTCGGGGAAACTGATCGTTTTTGGTAATTGGTTTCTTGGGGAGCCTTCAACTTTTGCAGGTATGGGCAGTATCTTACAATATGCCCAATTGTGCCACACTCAAAACACATTCTCCGCTCTACAAACCTCGGAGAAACATGTTGATGACCAGACTGAGAACCAGACAATGAACTTTGTGATCTAGATGTACTTGGACCTAAATCACATACGTTGGAGTGTTGGGTGTAATTCTAACTTGTTTTATAAAATCAATGTTAGATTTATCCTGAAATGTTTCCAGTTTATCTGTACCCTTGGATCCAACAAAGTTCACTTTCTGTTCTCTTTTCTTAACAGGAGCTCTTTTGTTTTGCACCTTTTGCTGTTGAACCTTAGGTGCTTGAACATTCTTGTTCTGAGCCTTCTTTCCCTGTACCTTACCTTTTCTGGAGTTCACTTGTTGTTTTCGCTCAATTGGTTGTTTTTGGTTTCCGTATTGTTTTCTAACTTGTTCACACGGAATTGGATCACATTGAGTGACGGTGACTTTGCCACTTTTGTTTCCCAAAAACTTATCAATACATCCTTCAAAAATTTGCTCAATTAAATCTTGATTTACAATTTTAATTGGAAAATCTTTGTTAGAGTAGATTTTGTCATCTCCTTTGAGCGTGTACAACAAGTTATTCCCTTCACAGCTAGTTACAATTGACTCCATTGCATTTGACATTTCAGTCTTGCTCGGTTTCACTGGTGGATCACACAGGATGTGATTCTCGATTGGAATATCTGTTGTAACCGAGTTAGACTGTTGTTTCACAATTTCTACAGATTCATCATCCGATGAGTCAGATTCATCATCCGAAGAATCAGTATCCACAACAATGGGAGGATTCTGTTCCTTAACACACGATGAATCTGTCACATTCTCAGATTCAGATTGACCCAAGGATGATGTACCAGTTGTGAACCCGAGGCCTGCTGCAAAATCATCTAGATTGAGTGGCACAGTAGGTTCAAAACGGGGCATATCCTCGTCATCAGGCAATTTGGAGTAATTGTGATTCATTGGGGGAGGACATGATTTGAATCCATTACACTTCCTATCCCCCTTTTTCTTTTGAACATCAATAATGTGATCCAAAACATAGCGGGAATTGGAATAGCTTTCCAATTTCTGCTTAATTGTCTCACATTCACATCTAGCTGTTGCTAACTCTACCATTTGCTTTTCAATTGTGTCAATTAAATCATTGTTAGCATGTTGTTTTCTCAAAACAGCCTTTTGTAATTCAGAAACATCATGTTTTAATGACGCAATTGTTGCTTTAAACTCCTTTTCATTTCTGGTTAAAAACAAGTTAGCTTCAGTTGCTTTAGAAAGATCTACAATCAATTCTTGATTGTGTTTGTGTGTGATCTCAAACTGACTTTCCTGTTCAGCATATTTAACCTTTAAGCTATCACAACTTTCACAACTAACTACAGTGGGTTCATCGGCACATACCTGACTTGATGAACTGTCGACATTAGCCGTAAAGGCTGAATGGAAAGAAAAAGATCCATCTTCAGAGAAGAACTTAGCAAGCTTCTCGGAAGTTCCAGCAGATTTCTGGCATAGAATAGATCTCTTCTTGCATAATACTTCAGCTTCAGCCAAAAGTTCATCAACCTTCAAATCTAAAGCATCACCTGATAATTCACCAGTATCAAGTGATTCCCCATCTGTGCTCCCACTATAACCCGAACTATCTTCATCTTCTGAAGATTCACCAGCAGACGCGGGTTCTACTACCTTCTCTGTTACTTTAGCATAACAAGCTGTTCCACCATTTCCTCCTTCTCCAAGCTGAAGCGACCAATCACAACCTTCATCCATTTGAACCACAAGTGCCCGGTTGGCATTTGACGACCCTGCTTGGCCTTGGTTGTTGACAGGTATCAACGTACGAACATTGTTCCTGTTTTGGTTCTGCTGGTTGCCTTGATTTCTGAAGGGATTTTGGTTTCCATGCTGAGCTGGTCTTGTGCATTCCCTTTTGAAATGACCGCGTTCACCACAGTTAAAGCACGTTACAGCTTGCTTGTCGAATCCATACTTGGTGTCTTTCTTGCTTTCCAAGTTGGTTCTCCCGGTCCTTTCCATAAACTCCTTTGCTCTTCGAATGGCACTAGCAAGAGCCCATTTGATATCCATCATTTCAAACTCATCTCTATCCACTTGCTGATAATCTTCATTGGTTAGATTGATATTCCCAATCTGACCTGCGATCAATCCACAATAAGCACTAACCAAGGTATTCAACATCTCCATATGCTCCTTGGCTATTTCGACACTGACTTTGGAAAAGTTGGAAGTGTCTAATCTGACTGTGTTTGGATTGGAAGTGGCTTGAATGTTTGAAGAGTTTCCATAAAACCCTTGCTGTTGCGGTTGTTGCTGCGGAGCTGTCGGTGTCGGTTTCACATCTGGTCTTGGATACATCAAGTATGCTGAAGGATCAAACTGATCTGTTGTTGAAGGTGCAGTGTTTGAGATGAAAGCTGTTTGAAGCTTCGCATGTTGAGAAGCTGGTTTTTCTCCACTGATACCTCCTGCAATCCCAAAATACATCTCTGGACTTTGAGGAGTTAGTGTTCTTTTTGCCTTCAGTTTTTCTTCTACATCCTTGTTCTCCAATTTTTGAATTAAATCATAAACGGTGATTGTGTCTAAAACACCATTTTCTTTAAGGATTTCAAGATAACTGCTCCACTTTGCTGGTAAGCTATCAGCAAATCTCTTTGTCATTTCTTGTGGAGTGGCATTGACTTTAAAAGCAAACATCTCGCTCAACAAGTGATGAAACCTTGTAGATAAATCTGCCAAAGTCTCATTTTCCAAACACGTGAATCCTTCAAATTCTTTCTTCAGTAAATCTTGCTTGATCTTTCTAGATTGAGCATTTCCTTCACATCGTAACGTGAGCATATCCCACAAGCTTTTAGTAGTCGTGCAGTAAACAAACTGGTGATATATGTCTCTGTTAAGAGCTTGTGTGAGAATCATGAATGCTTTCTTTTCTAACTCGAACTTCTTCTTATCTTCATCAGACAGAGTGCTGTAAGTTTGTGGATTAGATCCTGCAACTTCCAACTCACTGTCAAATGGAGTGAAGAAACACATCCATAGATCTTGACCTTGCCCCTGAACATAAGTTCTCAACCGTTCTTTCCACCATCCCCAATCATTGATGTGATTTAACTTTGGCGGTTTTGTGCTTGTACCAGTTTCACTGTCGTTCTGCATCATAGATTGAATGTTGTTGCTTTGATTTGTGACCAATGCCCATTGATTTGCAGTTATCATTGCAACTTGGGTTGGGGCAATAGCTCGCAAGAATGCATTTTTGTCGAACTCTGGCTCAGGTTGTGTAGCTGATGATTGTGGAGTCGAAGTTAATTGAGTCCACCACTCACCGTTTGTTCCCATTTTATAAAAATTAATATATTAAATGAAAATTGATTTTAAAAAAAAAAAAAATTTCACAAACTATGTTAATTTTTCGAATGAAAACAACCAGCCGAAGGATCCCTGTTCGAAAGACCTGAAAAACACAAACTGTTAAACTTAAACAGATTAGGGTCGAAAGATAAACACCTGTTCGAAAGATAGACACTTGTTCGAAGGATCAACAGTGTTCGAAAGATCACTGTTGAGTTTCGAACGATGACTTCGAAAGATTCTCCAAGACGAAGGATCCTTATCTTTCGAAATGTAACAGAAGCTCGAACAATATATCCTTCGAAAAGATTCCTTGGCTCGAAAGATAACTCACTGACTTCGAAAGATGTTCGAAGGATGGGTATCTGTCGAACCTCCTTGATCGAAAGATGATCTTTCGACTCCGAAGGATATCTTTCGATGAGCTCTGACACAGTTGACAAATGTTGACAGGTTGGTGAAAAGGTGACGGGTTGGTAGAAGCTTTCGGCAGAAGGCAGAAGACAGAAAGTATGGTCAGACCCTGCTTTTTCACCAACTTAGATTTGGGTCCCTTCCCAACACAAACAACTTTCGAAAATAATTAACCAAGATCAAAATATATAAAACTTTGAAAAGCACTTGAATATATGATGAAGATATCAAGAACAAACCCAGAAAATTTGAATTTTCTGATGAACCGACAACTGCCTAACACGAGTTTTGGCCGAAAATTCAATAAAAACCACTCTTTAACATGTGAAAGAGATAAACAACAAAGTTTTTATAAAAAAAATTCAGCAAAACAAGCAGATTTTCGAAGTTTTAAACACAAAATTTCCAGAAAATATAAACTTCAAAAGTCCGAAACACACTCTAAAACACTCGGTTTTAACAAGGAAAAGAGCCAAGGCTCTGATACCACTTGTAGGATCGAGTTTCGTGACCGAAACCGTGATTCTATCGAATGACATTATCTTTCGAGGTCATCGAAGGATACAAACCATCCTTCGATGACATCCTTCGACACAAGCATGTTTCAACCAATGTGCTAACTGTTTGGCCAAGTCAAACCGGAGGATGGTTGACCTGGTCAAACTTACATCGAACGCACATAGCAACAAATCTAACATAAGACATCGTTTTGTATCATGACACATTACAGACAAAGTACAGACACAAGTCTTCGTCTTGATCTTCGTGTCTTCGAGTCGAAACTAAGTCGAACTGAGCTGAGTTGAACCGAGCCGAGTCGTGTCCACAAAATATGTATCAACAATAATTAACATAAAACACACAAATGTTAGTCATTCGATAATCAATGTCTTATCATCTAAAACAAACACAAAACCCGCAAATATGGCGTTTTAGTAATCTTCAGTATGGTATTTGTGGGTTTTGAATGTGTTTTATGGTTGAAATTATGGTATTTTATGACTTTTTACACTTTGTAGGAACAATGGACTTTGTAGCCAACTTTCATCCCTATAAACTAAACTGTTTATTGATTATATTCAAGAGCAATTACCCCAAACAGAATATCATGCGAATTTGGTGGAGTGGTAGAGACTTGGGTTTCTAAGAGACCCAAGTTCAATTCCTGCTTCTCCCCGTTATTTTTCAGCGGCACCTGTTGATTATGGGAGATTAGGCGAGTAGGCGGCGATCGCTAGTTCGATCCTTGAACTGAATGGGTTTTACCTCACCGCACTGTCATGCCTTTGGGCGGGCTTCTGCCCAAGGTGAGGGTTTTCCCCAGTTCGGAGACGAGTGTATTCCGATGTGGTGAATTTCGCTAGTAGCCCATTTGGAGGATTTGTTAGCCGTTAAAAAAAAATTCATGCGAATATACAATTTATGATCAAATGGCTTAGTTTACAAAAATACTTTTTTTCTCATTAGTTTATTATTGTAATTTGTTGATTAAATTAACCTCTTTAATTGATTAGTAATGACAAATTAAGAAATAATGAAGCTACACTTTATAAAAAAAAAATATTTAAAACAACTTAAAACTATCATTGATTACTATGTATTTTCGATTGGTTGATTGGTCTTTTAACCCAAAAAAGGTTTTTGAGACTTTGTAATTGTTTTACCTAGCTTCTTGTTAGATTTCAATGTGTAAAATATCCACCCTTTAAAAAAATTATTAGATAGATTATACATGTTCGATAGGAATTATTTTATTTTTCTTTTGTCCACAACTGTACAATTATTATTGGAAAATGGGTGATGAGTGCACAAAATTTGAACAGATTTGACACTGTATAGATACCCTTTCATTCCTCATATTTTAAATTGTTGCAAAATTGACAAACGACAAATTAAAGAAAGAATGACATAGGGAGAAAACAAGACACACACTAGCTAGAAAGTAAAATTTGATGGGCTTGTTTCTGTTAATGTCAGCTCCAGAGAAGAGACAAAGAGTTCCCTCGGCCTACAATCGATTCATCAAGTCAGCTTTCATCATCTCCTTTTTTTCCATGATCATATACATATATTTTTAAAATCTAAAAATGCTAAACAAAGAACAAAATAATATGAAAATAATGCAGGGAAGAGATTCAAAGGATCAAAGCTGGGAATCCAGACATCAGTCACCGAGAAGCCTTTAGTGCTGCTGCTAAGAATGTAATATGTCTTCTTCTTTATTACTTTAGGGTTTTTACTTTTATACATGTTTCAACTTTCAGAGTTTATTTATTTTTCTTTGATTTTTCATCAAGAAATAATCTTATAAGTTTATAATGAATGCTCATAGATATATCATATATCATGAAATAATTTTCACAAAGCTGTTTTTCATTCATTTTTTTTTAAATGTGAACGAATATTAATGTTTTTTGATCACTCAGTGGGCCCACTTTCCACACATTCACTTTGGTCTGATGCCTGATCAGACGATTGCGGTGAACAAGAGCAGCATGCGCCACAGGCACGCTTGCTGTTTATATAATTTATCTGTTACATGCATTTGCAAGTGTTAAAATAATATTTGACTTATTATATTAATGTGTGTAGGATCACACAGATGGTGGTTTCATGAAAGATGGTTTCTTAGCTTCTGCAAATGTGGGGGTTGCTCCGCAGGGGCGGATTTAGAGCCTTTTTACGGGTTCCTAGGAACCCAGTCGATTTGGAAAAAAACGTTTTTTTTAAGTGTAACCTTGTATGATTTGGAAAAAAACGTTTTTTTGTAGTGTAAACCTTGTATGATTTAGAAAAAGGAACCCAGTGAAAAAACTGGCTGGATCCGCCACTGTTGCTCCGTACCAGTCACTCTAAACCCTACATAATTAACTTTATCTGCGCATGAAGTTATCTACTTGTCTCTTCAAATTTTAATGTAACAACTGTTTCAAATATCACACTCCTTAATGCTTCAAATCTGTCTCCACCAGCCCTACCTTCATACACAGTAATTATTGCAGACAAGTATGCCAAATTATATCACATATTTGAGAATATAATTTATAACATTGCAAGAATATATGTATATACATATGATAAAAGAGAATCCAGACGTTGGTCATAATTAAGAACATGGACTATTATTCAGGGTTACACTTTAATTTGTGTGTAGACAACTTTTATCAAGACTGTTGCTGTCAAGAAATTTTCTAAAAGCTCTTCTCTTCCCACCACAAAGTAAATTAATTCCTGAAAAGATGACCTAAAAAAGCAAGAAAAAGCACATAAGAGATTTTTCACCAACATCTATACCAACATGTTTAGCAGCATGGTGCCATTATCTCTTTTAGAGATGCAAAAGAACTTTTACAAGTGAAGAAGAGAGAAAGATTTAAATAAATTTTTATGTTTTGTATGAATTTTGCAATTTTCTTATGTTAATATAGCTTATATAAGTAATAATAAAATATGTGATTCAATGCTAGGATTAGTTTCTCTAAATGGACAAAACTATGGTATAGACATGAAAACAATAATTAAACATATAGAAACACAATTATCATGTATTTACCTAGCAAACCAAACAATATCTATACTGAAAGTTGGATCAATGTGGGTTGAGGTTCTACAATCTCCTATCTTTCTTGTGCTCAAAAATATTAGAACATATAAACATAATTATATATATATTCGATTAGTTATGTATGTAACTTAGTTATTTGACTTATATTTATATGTAATAACTGATATATATATTCGAGTGGTTGTGATGGTTGGAAGGCACCGGTTCAAAGGGTGGTTTTTCCCTCCAAATTCAACCGCTCATAACTGTCATATATGAATACATATATATAGATATATATATATATGTCTTGCCGCCAATGATAACTGGCACCAAGACATTTCTAATTGATTTGTCCACTCTAACTTTCGTCTGCAATCTCGTATTCCCTGCACTCTCACACACTACAAACATTATGAATCCAAACTCTCAATCTACTTCCGCTGCACATGTGTTTGATGTTCAACAAAGTGGTATCAGAGCCACTGTTGAAATCGAAGAAGATATTAAGCCGACATCATCCACCATGCCGTGCAAGCACTGTACCGACGAGAAGAAGGAAAGAAGATGGTTGCAAAGAAGATGCTATTATTGCAACAAACCGAGACATCAAATATCATCATCCAAAACGAAAGAAAGCGATGAGGCGACGCAACTTTTACGGTTGGCAATCAACACAGGAATCCAACAACAACAAGAAGACGGAGAAGAACACCGAGAGGAATTTATGATTACCGGCACTGATGGTGGGCTCTGGTCCGAAATATGGTTCGTAAGTAAAACATTTAAAAGGCATTTCACCGGAAACTTAGATATGTTTAAACGAATTAAAGGCATGTTCGGTGTGGAAACACAAATTGGTGAAAACAATTTCTATATATCATAAAAGGAATAGGAGTTGTGGAGGTGATGACAGGGTCTGAAAGAATCCGTATACAAAGTGTTTTCTTCACTCCTGATATCGATAGAAACGTACTTAGTTTGGATCAATTGATCACCCAAGGATACACGGTTAAGTTTTTCGGAGATTCATGTAAGATCTTCCCTACGTTTAGCGTCCCTGTTGTTAATAGGAGAAGTGACATCACCGGTCTCTCTAGAGAGGATGAGATTGGCTTAAGAGAAAAAGAATCCATAATAAATTCCGAATCTAAATATGAAGCACTCAAAACTGAATATCTGAATCAATACTTCGAAAGTCTGAATATGTCGTCAAACGAACCAGACTGGAATGTATTGATACTTCAAGCTGTGTCGTTTAAGGAGTTTCAAGACTGCAAGGCACTCCTTGATATGCTGGACGATGAAAAGTATGTTATGAAATACAAATATCATTTAGAAAACAAATTCAATGATATGGTTGATTGGTTTCTCAAAGAGAAATTAGAAATTACCACAAGACCACTACCTGCGTATGCATCGGACAACCGAAAAGTATGTCTGTTGGATCTGTACATGGTGGTTAAAAGAGAGGGTGGACACCGAAGGATAACTGAAAACAACATGTGGGCAATGGTTGCCAAAGATATAGGTTTTGATTATAGTGAAGGAGAGTATATGAGGCTGATATATGCCATGTACTTAGATGTGCTTATCTACTATTATAAGTACAAGTCAACTCAAGAGAAGGTGCACGAGAAAGAGGAAGTCAAGACGGTAGTTGATCCAAGACGAAGCAGGAGTGATGGCGACAGAACATCAGTGAATGAAGCAGACCAATCGGAGGGCAACACATTGAATGAAGATACTGCAGGAAAGGAAGCTGAGCACTATGCGTTTTTCGCCGATAACGATTGGCAAGGAATCAAAAGGCTGCATACGAGGAGGAGATTTAACTTCAATCGAGCAAAAGTAGCCGTGGATGATGCCAACAAAAGCGTGTTAATGCACTCTTATAAACATAATTATGTTTAGGGGAGTGTATTAGAACATATAAACATAATTATATATATATATATATATATTCGATTTGTTAGGTATGTAACTTAGTTATTTGACTTATATTTATATGTAATAACTGATATAAATTCGAGTGGTTGTGATGGTTGGAAGGCACTGGTTCAAAGGGTGGTTTTTCCCTCCAAATTCAACCGCTCATAACTGTCATATATGAATACATATATATATATATATATATATATATAGGGTAGGGTTCATGCGAGAACCACCTTTATTGCGAGAACCGCGAGAACCAATGTGAACACATGGCATTATTGTAAATACATAATAAAAATTAAATCAGATGCCTCTCCTCCTCCTGGACTTCAAACATCAGATTAAACCATCATTTATATTCAGTTCACATCCATTCATCATCTCAGATCCAATCTCTACACAATTCATCAGCTCAGTTCACGTCACACTCCAAATCCCCCAAAATTCATCATCTCGATCTTATAATTCATCATGTATTCGTCATCAAAATTAGTATATATCAGTGCATTAACAACATAATCACCGGTTGCACATTTGTATTCCAGTCTAAATTAGGGCAAAACGATCGTATTGCACAGATAGGGATAATCGGAAGAACACAAGTCATCCAATGGACTATCGATCCTCTGTTGCACCGTTCCGTGAAATTGTAAGTTCATACACCTTGTTTTGTACTCGTATATGATAAAACAACTATCAACAGTCGATTCAGACATGTTATTATGTGGTTATTACATTTAAACAGTTGTTTCATAAATGAATTATTGAAAATCGTGGTATATATATGATTTTTGAGTGAACAGAAGGGCTAATGTTGTGATGAACTATGTGTAATGTGATTCTGATGTGTTGTTTTCTGTATTTTTTTATTAAAGAATGTTGTTATATGCATAATGTTGGATATGATTGGCAACACGGAAGTTGATTTGGTAAATGATAGGGTTTTAGTACTGAATTATGACTGTCGACAAGTTATGTGGTGTTAATGCACATGTGCATTAACACGACAGAATACGCTTATACAGAAAAGGCAGAATAGGCTTATACGAAACAAGATAATAAGATAATTGTATGATATATATACAGTTAATGCAGATTTTTGAGTGATTTTGAGTGAACGGAAGGGCTAATGTTGTGATGAACTATGTGTAATGTGATTCTGATGTGTTGTTTTATGTATTTTTTTTTTATTAAATAATGATGTTATATGCATAATGTTGGATATGATTGGCAACACGGAAGTTGATTTGGTAAGTGATAGGGTTTTAGTACTGAATTATGACTGTCGACAAGTTGTGTGGTGTTAATGCACATGTGCATTAACACGACAGAATAGGCTTATACAGAAAAGGCAGAATAGGCTTATACGAAACAGGATAATAAGATAATTTTATGATATATACAGTTAATGCACATGTGCATTAACACGACATAACAGGCTTATACATAATACGTTTATACGGAACATGAATAAAATAATTTTATGTTCTATACAGTTATGCACATGTGCAAAGTTTGACAAATTACGATTACACTGAATAAGACAATGAGGTGTGTGATACATAGTTATGCACATGTGCATAAAACGTAATAGTATGTTAACGTGTACAAAAATTTGAATAGGATTCACTTAATAAATCAATATAATAAGGTGATTTTGTGTTTTATATAGTTATGCACGTATGCATAAATTGTCATAGTTTGTTAATATGCACATTAATTTGAATACTAATCTCAATTATTTATTCATAAATGATATATAATTTGTATGTATTGTTATTTTGGTGTTGTTTTTTGTTATGACATACAGTTATATTATTATGTAATCAATTATATTAATTATATTATGAAGTTATATGAACCTGTAACTCATGGTTGAATATGATAATAAGGTAGCATTGGGTGATATACAGTTATGCACATGTGCATAATTTGATAGAATAGGTTAATAAGGTCATTCATGTTGATGTACATGTGCATAGTTTGTCATAATATGCTAACAAGGCCAGTCATGTTAATGCACATGTGCATAATTATGCACAAAACCCGTTTCCCAAATATATTTAGAATGGAACAAGAGAAACGACGACTGGTGGCAGACCAGTACAATCAGGATAATATAAACTTTATGGGGGTTTGGAATTTGTCGAGAAACCCAAGCTCTGCCGAATAATTACTGTAATGGCACGAGTTGATCGGGCTCCTCGATAATGTCACTTTGTCCGATGGCAAAGATGGTTGGGAATGGTTGGGAGGTAATGACTCTGATTTTTTAGTCAATGCTGTCAAGAACTTCCTGTATAGCGTCTCCGATTTCAGCAGCAGGCACGTTGTGAAATGGTCGAAATGGGTCCCAAAAAAATGCAATATTTTTGTTTGGAGGGAGGTTTTAGATCGTATTCCCACGCTGACTTCACTCTGGGATCGGAACTGTTGGGGCGGAGACGTGAAATGTTGTCTGTGTGAAGATGGCGATCAAACAGCTGAACACCTTCTTTGTTCGTGCAGGGTAGCGTAAACTGTCTGGTATCACATCAGTCAGTGGTGCAAGGTGAGTCCTTTTATTCTGTTTTCAGCTAAAGATATCGTAATTGCCTCTGAGTTTTACAATCTGGATAGAGAAGTGAAAGAAGCTTTATATCGCATTATGTTCGTGACAAATTGGTGTATATGGTTAGCCAGGAACAATAAAAGGTTCCCGGAGATATTATCCGTAATATTAAGTCCGTCGGTTTTTTATGGTATAAGAATCGGTCCAAACATAGGTCCGTGAGTTGGGAAAAACGGTGTAGGTCGATATAAGGTAGCTGCTCATTTTCGGTCTTTAGGTTCTTATGTTGAGTTGTTGTTTTTCGATTTGCTGTAGTGGTTGGTTCGACCGCCTCTGTTTTGGAGGTTAGCTTCCATGAATAACATTTGCATTAAAAAAAAAAGTTATGCACATGTGCATAGTTTGTCATAATAGTTTTGTTACCAATTGATGTTAAATATGATTGGTGGTAATACGAATTTTGATTTGGTAAGGGTTAATTTTTTTATTGAAACAAACCTGTTGATAAGGTCAGTCATGTTAATGCACATGTGCATAGTTATGCGCATGTGCATATTTTGTCAGATTAAGTTAATATGAATGTATTACGGCATATGCAAACGTGCATTATTACCTTAAAACATAAGCATTGTACATATTGTATGTAATATGATTACTGCACATGTGCATACATGAAAT
>JARYGA010024847.1:0-36564 GCA_030545235.1 Helianthus tuberosus
TCTTAATTGAGTTATATTTTTATGCTTGTCAAACACCATTGATAATTACCAAATGTCAGTGTTCCAGTGACATTATGAATTCGTGTTAAGATCGATTCCCTTACAGCGTTGACTGCGTAGATATCGTATCTTGTACGGAATCCAAATACGAGAGTGGATCAGACAAGAACAAGCTAATTAAATGTTGTTTTCTATTACTGATTTGTAAGTACAGCACCACGAAAACAATTTGGCAGAGTTTCATCTCTCAAACCAAAGATTACAAATGAACAAGACCCTAAGCACCTATATATAGAGGATCCAGGTTCGCATGAAACATATCTAAGGATGGAGTAGATCCGTGCGAATCTACTTGCGCGAACCAAAAATTGCGGATGTACTTGAATCTGCGCATATGTTCATTTGGTGCGGATGGACTTGAGTAGATGCGCACGAACCGGCTTCCAAAACCCTAATTCCACGCAAGTGGGTTCGTGCGGATGTAGGTCTCCATCCGTGCGGACCTACCTCTTGTATGATCATTCTGTTAAATATCCGTCTTGTATCGTCTGTTTCAGCTACGATACGTGATTGACGCAAGCAATAGACATATGCACTCACAGACTCCCCCTTGGATATAGCTGTAGTCAATCTCGTAGCTCTTTCACTCCCTCTGAGTCCTTAGCAATCTTTGACAGAATCAACACCACAGACTCCCTTTTGCTCTAACAGACTCTTCTTGGATCTGAATCCTGCTTCAGCAGCTCCCCCTTTCGACAAACTCTCTCTCTAGGCTCCCCCTTGCTTTAAGCTCTCAGCTTTCAGCTTTTAGAATCAGAAACCTGGCTGTATGAAAATATAACAATTCAAAATACATGAGAGAATATCTAGCTGCTCTAGGATCGAGAACCTGGCTCTAATGCATGAACAAATTACCTGGCTCTTTCCCCTTATCAAATAACTATATAAATTTGACATTCAAAGAATCCAATCTTCACAAATCTTCACTGATGATCAAGTTCAACTTAATGACCATGAATCATCTGAATATCTACCAAGTCCAACTTAATGACCTTGGAGATTTCACAAACTGTTTTTGGATTTTTCAATAAAAACCTCAAGTTTCAATTTAATGAACTTTTTTATTTTCTGAGACATGTTCAGCATACTTAGATTTTGAAACTCAGCTTTCAGACATCGGTTGTCGAAACATAAAGTGAAACAAAATCTTTTTGTCTTTTACAAAGTTTATGTTAAAACACTCTGAAAATCTTTTTGTAATTTTGAATGCAATGAAATGTAAACTATGTACAAACATATTTTTGTTTGAGTTTGCGTCAGTGGATCATATCAGTTTATGATAAATCACTAGCACTGTTGACCTTTATAGACTTTAAGTTCTAAACGATTCACTTAGATTGTCAGTGTTGGATCGTTCTGTGACCCTAACGAGTCAATCTGAAGAGTTCAACATCAAAATCAAGGGCGAAATCAATGAAATTGACATAACACAGCTTGATACTTTCTAATTATCTTCTTTTACTGATTTCCTGAGCTTTTACAAATCAGATAACAATCCGGCAGCACCTCGGCTCTCAAACTCTCTCTCTTAATTCCATTTCAAATGAAACAACTTGATCAGGTATTTATAGGCAACTAATTCCGCTTGAAACAACCCAAGCGAGACTTAATTCCGTGCGGAATTAACTCAAGCGGAATTACAAGTCAAGCGAAATTATCATTCCACACGGAATTACAATTCCAAGCGGAATTATACTTCCAAGCGGAATTACCTATAAATTTCATTTCTCGTTTTACGTGCCCTGATCTATCTAATACAACACAAGACTCAATAAAGACGAAGTTAACAGACATTTGTGCACCAACAGACTCCCCCTTGGATGTTGACGAAGTCTTTGGCGTCGAGTCTTCAGTCTTTAGTCTTGATCAACCGATCTCTGTTCCAAATTGTCTGACATTGTAAAGCATCCTTCAATCTTTTATCTTCAAACTCTAACCTTCAATCTCCCCTTTGAATGCTGATCCAGAATCTTGACTCCCCCTTTCGAAAACTCCCCCTCTCAATAGGCTGGGACTTGAATTCTGTCCTTGACATTTTCTTTGTCATGGGGATCTTTCACAACCTATAACCTGTTTCTCAAACATATAACATTACAAACTATTGACTTTCAACAACATTTCACATTATTTATCAGTTTTAATAAATCACTTAAGTATTCAGGTCCAACTTAATGACCCTGATTACTCAACTTGTCTACCAAGTCCAACTTAATAACCTTGGTTGATCTGAGACAAATCCAAACTGACTTTTGTTTATCATTTTCAAACATTTTCTGAAAATTACAAGTTTCAAATTAATGAACTGTTGACTTTTCAACAAACAAATTTTAACATGATTAGCTCACAACTCATCTTCCAGTTCAGAAACTTCCTGCATCAGCTTCAAATTTCGAATCTGAAGATCAACTTTTCACTTTGGTTTGTCGGAAAATAAAGCAGAAATATAAAATCTTTTTGGATTTTGAATAAAGTTTCTAAACTAGAAATGAAATACAGAATTAGAATGCAATGAAAGTAAACTATTTACAAACAATATTTTTAGTTGAGCGTGTTAGAGAATCATATCAGTTGTCCGACAAGTCACAAGTACCGTTAAGCTTTAATTTCATACTAAGAATTAAACAATTCACTTAGATTGTCGATATACTGATCCACTTAAATTCTCACACAAATTTCAATATGTCCAAGATACGGATTTAGTGTTTTAAAGACTTAAACTCATTCATGTGTCCCACCTCTTGAATATACTCCCGTATCCAGAACCCAATATTCAGTCTTACAGGTGAGTATACCACAGATGATATCTGTAAGGGGTTAAATGCGAAAACCGTGAGAGCTCAGGTCAGAACTTCCGTTCAGCAAAGAGATGACGGTTCGACTTTAGGCGTGTCCCCTTTAGAGGATCTTTTCTTCAACAGCACATGATTAGCATTTTTCAATGTTTCATCATTTTTTATGTTGAGGGAGATGCTATATTTCAAGCAAGCGTAAAGTATTATACGGGGACTAGGCCATTGCTTCCGCAAAATCAGAAGTCCCGGGATAATACCCCAGATATCACTGAGTATAAAGACCTAGTATCTCAGAAAAAAGGATCCTTCAAACAAGATTTCAGGGGTTACCTATATATCCAAGTAGTGTTCCCCACGAAATAAGCAAGTAAGGATTTTAGGTTTATATCCCGAACAAACCTACTAAATGTGTAAAAACCTATCGGCACATCATCAGCGAGACTGTTTAAAAACTTTTAAACATTACATATCTTTAGCATACCGTAACTGTCAAGCCAATGTACTATCATTTTCCCTTTTTCCACAAGCTCTTTTCCGGTTTTCTATTGTTTTTGTATTTTGAAAATATCTCATGTTTTGGGATTTTTGAATTTTTTTTTTACTGTTTTTGTATTTTCTGAAAATATTTACTCCCCCTAAATACCAAAACAGGTAAAAAATCAACAAACCATTGCAGATTGCTTCTCAACATCATCTACAATGTCTCCTTCATCAACGCCAAGAATCTCTTCCAACACCGATAAAAGCTTCATACCGTTCAGTTTTAGCAAATATTGAAAACGAGTTTTGTCAAACGCTTTGGTATGTAAATCAGCTTTTTGTTTGTCAGTGTGGATTTTCTCAATTCGTATCAACTTCTTCTCGAAACAATCGCGAATGAAGTGATGACGAATTTCAATGTGTTTCGTTTTAGCATGATGAACAGGATTTTTAGTGATATTTATCACTGCCTCATTATCAACAAATATAGGGGTGTTAAGAAATTGCAAACCGTAGTCACGCATCTGTTGCTGGATCCACAAGATCTGAGAGCAGCAACTGCTAGCAGATACATACTCAGCTTCACATGTGGATAAAGCCACAGAGGTCTGCTTCTTGCATTGCTAGGTAACCAATCTTGGTCCGAAAAACTGGCACCCCGCTGTTGTTGATTTAGCGTTGACTTTGCAGCATCCGAAATCGGAATCTGAATACCCTTCGAGCGTGAAATCGCCTTCTCTTGGATACCACAACCCCAGTGATGGAGTTCCTTTCAAGTAGCGTAATATCCTTTTCACAATCACCATATGCGAAGCTCTCGGGTTAGATTGAAATCTTGCTGCGAGGCAGGTTGGATACATAATATCGGGTCTTGAAGCTGTTAAGTACATCAGCGATCCGATCATGGAACGATACATTGTTTCATCTACCTTCTCTACGGTGAGATCAGGGTTTATCCCATGGTTCGTCGCTAATGGGGTGGAAGCTGGAGTAGAACCTGACATCCCAAATTTCTCTAAGATATCATGAACATACTTCGTCTGATGTATGAATATTCCTTTGGGTAGTTGATCAACCTGCAGTCCCAAAAAGAATTTCATCTCACCCATTGATGACATTTCAAATCTCTGCTTCATAACTCTTTCAAAGTCTTTGCACAGAGTTTCATTTGTTGACCCAAATATGATGCCGTCCACGTATATCTGAACTATCAGAAGATGTCCATTGACCCCTTTGGTGAAGAGAGTGGCATCCACTTTTCCACGGATGAAGCTGTTGGCTAGCAGGTGTTGAGACAATGTCTCGTACCAAGCTCTCGGGGCCTGGTGTAAACCATACAACGCTTTGTCCAGTAAATAGACCTTGTCTTTGTGGATTGGATCGGTGAAGCCCGGTGGCTGTCCGACATATACCTCCTCTTTTACCTTCCCATAAAGAAACGCCGATTTAACATCTAGCTGATAAACTTTAAAATTTTTCCAAGATGCAAATGATAGGAAGATTCTGATCGCTTCTAGTCTAGCAACTGGAGCATACACTTCAGTGAAATCTATCCCCTCCTGCTGACTGAAACCCTGAACTACGAGTCGAGCTTTGTTACGAATAATAACCCCTCGATCATCTCTCTTACACTTGAACACCCACTTGGTGTTTATCTTCCTTTGACCATCAGGCAAGTCTACCAATTTCCACACTCCTAACTTCTCAAACTGACTCAGCTCCTCTTGCATCGCGTTTACCCAAGAATCTCCAGTAAGCGCCTCCTTATATGTTCTTGGTTCAATCTGCGAAATAAAACAACTATGTGAAAATTCAGTTTGTAAATAAGCAACTGTTGAATAAAAACAAGTAAGGCCTTGGTCAATTTGTCGTCTTGTGCGAACGCCAGATTGTAATTCTCCAATGATCAGCTCTTCTGGATTGTATGAAAGAGTTCTCGGCATCACCTCGCCTGGAACAACTACCTCGCCTTCCAGATTAGTAACATTCTGATTTGCACCTTGTTCACTGACTGGAATAGTTTGACTTGAAATCTGAATCTGCTCCCCCTCAGAATCTGAATCACCATCATCAAATATAGGTCTATCATCAGATTCTAGATTGTCGTTGACTGCCGTCTGATTGTCATGAGCAACTTCATTTTGTTGAATATCATCATGTTCTCCAGCATTGCTTGGACCGGCTTCATCGTCATTGGAAGCTTTTTGACGTGTAGAATACTCAGCTGGGAATCTTTCTTGAGATTCTTCATACTCTCTCAAAATATCTAACTCGTCAAAGAAATCCGTTTCTTCTTCTTCTTTCATGTCAAACGAATCCCACAGAGTGTCATAGTGAAAACGCCATGAGTCGCCTGGATTCTGTGGTGGCATTGTGTGACCTTGGCATTCTACATTGTGTGCTTCAATAATCCGCTTCAAGCTAGGAATGAATACTCGCTTCAATGGACTTGCGTAACCCACAAATATTCCTTCAATGCTCTTTGCTCCAAACTTTCCAAAAGGCTCTAGAACTGTGCATGGAGACCCAAACGGTTCAAGATACTTCAGGTTCGGTTTGCGGTTATTGATCAGCTCGAAACACGTTTTGTTGAATTTCTGTACTGTGAAAACCCGGTTGAGTGTATAGCATGCGGCTGATACTGCTTCTGCCCAAAAGTTTACAGGTAATTTGGAATCAGCAAGCATCGTCCTGGCCGTTTCGATTAGCGTCCTGTTCTTTCTTTCAGCGACTCCATTCTGTTGCGGAGTGTAAGGAGCACTAAATTCATGCAATATACCTCTCTCATCACAATACTCTTCCATCTTGTTGTTCTTAAACTCAGTACCATTATCACTTCTGATTCTTTTGATACGCCTTTGGTACAAGTTTTCAATTTTTCTGAACAACGCCATCAAACTATCAAACGTCTCATCTTTAGACTTCAGAAATGATACCCATGAAAATCTAGAATAATCGTCAGTTACTACAAGACAATAGAGATCACCAGTTATGTTTTTGACGTTCACTGGACCAAAAAGATCCATATGAAGTCTTTTTAAAGGTCTTGAGACTGAGTTGACTTTCTTTTGAGGATCTGATTTCTTTTTCTGCTTGCCTTTGACACAGCTAATACACTCCCCCTCAAGATGAAAACCTTTCACATGAACACCAGTTACTAAGTCGTTATGCACCAGGTGATTCATTTTCCTCAGATGTATATGACCCATCTTCCGGTTCCATAACTGTGATTCTTTTTCCGTTGCTCTTGACATAAAACAGTGAGCCTGACCTGTTGTAGTAGTTGCTACACTCATATCTAATACGTACAGATCGTTGACTCTGGGTGCTCTCATAATAACCCATTCTTCAGGGATAACAAATCCTGGTTTCAAGATCAAACATTCTTTGTCTGTAAAGTGCGTTGTATACATACGATCACATATCTGAGAAATACTTAGAAGATTGTTTTCAAGCTCGGCGATGTAGTTAACTCTCTCAAACGTGACAATACCATTAGATAGAGTTCCTTCACCAACTATTCTACCACCTTGATTTCCCGCAAATCCTACATAACCTCCTTTAAACCTACGAACATCGTACAGTAGGGTCTTCTTCCCCGTTATGTGCCGAGAAGCTCCACTATCCATAATCCAACGTGAAACGGATCTTGGAAGCTCCTGCACATAATCAATGAACACTTTAGTTAGTTTTTGATGCTACCCAAGCCTCTTTTGACTCGGGTAACTTGACATTGATGTGAGTTTTTGTAGTGTAAAGTGGCGGAAAATTCTTATCATTCATCTTTAAGCTTTCCTCAGATCCAATCTCAACCTTTTTGTATAAGAAAAATTTGTCGTTTTGAGGTTGACTAGATGATTGGTCATTCTTTGGTACATCTTTCTTCTCAGAAGTAGTAAACTTTTGTTTTTCAAGTTTCTCATAATAATCCAAAGGTACATGCATCTTCTTGGTTGAAGACGATGATTTTGCAGTCTCAGACACCTTTGGTTTTGTAGAACTTGTTTTCTTTACTTCTGATTTTGGCTTCCATGTTTGTTGAGATGATGCAACTCTATTATAAAATTTGTCATTTTTAGTTACCAAATTCTTTACCGGTTCAGTTTTGAATTTGGTGTTTTCATTTTTCAAAATTCTTTTCTCAAC
Source organism: Helianthus tuberosus (assembly GCA_030545235.1). Lineage (NCBI taxonomy): Eukaryota > Viridiplantae > Streptophyta > Magnoliopsida > Asterales > Asteraceae > Helianthus > Helianthus tuberosus. Next base: position 7,479 of record JARYGA010024847.1, read on the forward strand.
ACCGATTGGAGCTTTGCCTTTTGAATCAACTTTCTTTTTTCGATTCTCAACAACTTCAGTCTTAGACTTCAAGTTGGTACACTTTGGTGCAATATGTCCAACTTGATTACATTTGAAGCATGTTCCAGTGTCAACAACCCGACTTGTTTCTTTAGACTGAGGCTGTGAGAACTTCTTTTCAAAGAATTCTTCATTTGTTTTCGAAAAAATCTGAGATTCTTCATCAGAAAGTGAACTTGAACTCGAAACAAACACCTTTTTCTCAACACACTTCTTGTTTTGAACATTCCTTCTTTGATAATTCTTACCACCCTGATATCCACCCGACCATCTGTTTTGATTGTTATTATAAAAACGCGGTGGTATAACAGGTTTTTTATAGTAAGCCTTATCTTTTTCAAAGTTTAATTGCATCTTGGAACGTTTCAAACTTTCAATTTCTGACATATCAATCTCAACCAACTTGAAAACATTTTTCAATTTGTTCACATTAACATTCTCCAGAGGAAACTCAGAATCTGAATACAACTTATCCGATCCCGACATCTTGTACATGACAAGAGTAGATTCTTCATTCAAGTTGTTTTTGGATTTTGGTTTCGGAATGTAATTGTTCAGAAAACACTCTTCATCCTCAGCTGAATCACTATCAGACTTCAAAACATTTTCAGCCATGCTTTTAAGTATCTCAGTTTGACCACTATCATCAGATGATGATGAAGAAAATGTAACATCAATTGACTCTGGAAGTTTTATTTCATTTGTTTCATCTTCATCATTAACCAACCCTGATTTTTTCTTTGAAAAATTATTTAAAACTGGTGGTGGAACCTGATGAAACCCAACCCCACTTCCATCAAAGTATACATCTTCGCCGGCTTTGTTCTTCCCAATCGGTTTAGGAACAATATGTTGACGAACAAAACTTGCGGAACTGTAACTGTTCAGTTTCAACTGGATGCGTTCATTTTCAATTTTAGCTTCTTGAAACTGAAGCTTCCACTTAGCAATCTCATCCAGTTGTTGGTTGATTAGCTCTTCTTTAACCCTAAGAACACCTGACAACTGCACGTTTTCTGTGTATGTCTTACCATTTCTTTCATCAGAATCTTTAACCGTTCGTTTTAGCTTATCAAAATTTTCTGAAAGTTGACGATTTTCATGAATTAACCTTTCGTTTTCTTTCCTAAATCTTTCTACTTCAATTTTATCATTTTTGATTTTATCAGTTAGTTCTTTTAATCGATCATTTGAAGCTTTTAGTATTTTGTCACGGTTTAAGACCTGATCCTCAACATTTCTGACTCTCTTTGTCAGATCTTCGATCTTTTTACCGCTGTGGTAAGCAATTGTACTACAAACCTTGCATTCTTTCATGCAATTTTTGCAGTCGCTCTCAGTTTTAGTTTTCTTACCTGACTTATTGATATCATCATTCTGACTGACCTTGTTTTTGGACTCAGTGTCAGAACCAGAAACTACCTCTAGTTCTTTCGCAGCAAACACTTTGTCAGCCATCTTCTTCAAATTCTCAGCAGTAAACTCTTGTGACGTGTCAATAATCCCGTCATCAATTTTCTTTGGCTGCTGCTCTTTCTCCTTTTCTTTCTCTTTTTCTTCAACATATCCTCCTCCCCACCATTCTCTCTGTAAAGCTTCTTCTTCTTCAGTAACTTGTTTGGTGAGAGTTTCTACATCAATGGTCTTTGAATTAATAGCTATGTTACCATTTGGATCTAGATAACATTCTCTATCAACATCCCATCTTTTTGCCATCTTTGCTTCATTGTAAATCTTAGACATTCTAACCATTCTGTCTATGGCTTTCGCCTTCCTGTTGCTGTATTTTTCTTGTTCATTTCTGCTATCTTTGAAAGGAACAGCTTTTGTTACAAACGCATAACCTACTGCATCCTCCTCCGGTAACACATCACTCCAATCATATCCCTCATCATCATGAATAACAGCAAGAGCTCTTGATTTTTCTTTGGGGTTATCTTCAAGCTGCTTCATTCTGGGAGGTTCAGATTTATTCTGATGATAGATTGCTCTTTTGTAGTAATCCTCTCTGAATGGATTTGCAGTATCATCAGCGGGTGCGTTTCGACATTCACGTTTAAAATGTCCCTTTTGTTTACATCGGAAGCACGTGACCTTTGATTTATCAAAACCCAGTTTGGTGGAAGGTCCGCCAATAGAATGTCTGCCTGTAATCTCCATGAACCTTAGAGCTCGTCTAACTGCACTAGCCATACACCACCTGATATCAATCAACTCCATCTCTTCTGGGTCGATCTGATCATAATCCTCCTTGGTGAGGTTTGTATTTCCAATCTTGCCCGCAACAAGGCTTTCGTATGACTCTAGAACAGACGCTAAAAACACCATTTGCTGTTTTGCGGATTCCTCACTAAAGTTTTGTGCATTCTTCAGATCCACAGCAATATTACATTGAAACAGATTCTTTGAAGCTGATTGTTGTTGTTGACTTGCAGCAGTTGATGATGACCCTCCATGATAACCGCTGCTTGGACTTTCTTGATTTGACTTATTAGAACTTTCAGCTGAGAAGGCTGTCTTAGGAGACACATTCTTAGGGATCATATTTCCTCGGTAATACAACTCAACATTCTGCTGGTATGAGGAATGATTGACTTTGAATGATTTCTTGAGTTCCAGCTCATGACTCTCCAGTCTTTCAATTAACAGATCAACCGTCAGTTTCTCCGACTCAATTGTATTCTTCAACATCAAAGCAAAGTATTGCCAGTCTTTCTCATCCAGCAACGAGTCAAACAGTTTATCAACCAATTCTTCTCGAGAATAAATGATTCCATGTCTTGCCAGCTCCATCTTCAGATGTCCAAATCTTTCAATCATCTTAGATACAGATTCATTTTTCAAACAGCCAAATAGATCAAATTCTTTTCTTAACAACTTCTTTTTGTTTTTGACTATCTCAGCACTACCCACACATTTCACTCTCAATTTCTCCCATAGATCTGTTGAATTTGTGTACTCAATCAATGCTATTATGTCGTCTCTCACAGACTGATGAATCAATGCAATGCACTTTTGTTCAGCAACATATCTGTCTATCTCCTCAGTTTCTGTCAAATTTTCATAATCCGTTCTTCCCATAACGAAACCATTCTTTAACATCTTCCAACTGGGATATGCAAATGCTTTTAGCCATTCTTCAAACTTTTTGGCCCATTTATTGTAATCTTCAATCGCCATTAGCTTGGGAGGTTTGTTGTACGTCCCATAAGCACTCTCTACACTCAAAGCATCAGAAAGAGTTTTCTTTGCACTCGGATTAGGAACATTCTCATTTGTGTTGTTTGATGTATCATCTCCACTGTTTCCCGTGAAAGCAAAAACATCACAGAACGGATTCATGAACTCATCCATCTTCAAGTATTTGAAACAATTAACAAACACTTAGAAAATTTTTGGTTTTAACAAAAACAATTTCAAGCGAAATCAGTTCGAGCGAAATCAGCCTTTCAAGCGGAATAAGCTTTTCAAACGGAATAAGCTTTTCAAGCGGAATACTCTCACACAGAATACCAACTCAAACGGAATTAAGTCACTTTGAAGCGAAATAAGTAATTCCGTATGAAACCTTCAAGCGAAATAGGATTCAAACGGAATTAGTGATTCCGTTTGAAATGAAAGGCAGTTTCAAGCGAAATTAGTGATTTCGTTTGAAGCAACAGTGACAATTTCAAGCGGAATTAACCACAAAAGCTAATTCCGTGTGAAAATACAAAGGCAATTTCGAGCGGAATTAGACTGTCGGTCACCAATTTGTCAAATTGACCTGGATTTTGATCGAATTTTGGTCCAATTATTTCAAGGGTTCTTTAAAACAGTGTTTTACATGATATATGTGAAATTCAGTCCAATTTGTCCGTTAAATTTTGTTCAATTCAGAAAAGAAGGAGTAGAAGTGATGAAAACAAGCTGAATTGGTATAACCTCTTCGTCCTGAGCTCTGATACCACTTGTTGGATCGTTCTGTGACCCTAACGAGTCAATCTGAAGAGTTCAACATCAAAATCAAGGGCAGAATCAATGAAATTGACATAACAAAGCTTGATACTTTCTAATTATCTTCTTTTACTGATTTCCTAAGCTTTTACAAATCAGATAACAATCCGGCAGCACCTCGGCTCTCAAACTCTCTCTCTTAATTCCATTTCAAAAGAAACAACTTGATCAGGTATTTATAGGCAACTAATTCCGCTTGAAACAACCCAAGCGAGACTTAATTCCGTGCGGAATTAACTCAAGCGGAATTACAAGTCAAGCGAAATTACCTATAAATTTCATTTCTCGTTTTGCGTGCCCTGATCTATCTAATACAATACAAGACTCAATAAAGACGAAGTTAACAGACATTTGTGCACCAACAGTCAGTATACTAATCCACTTAAATTCTCACACAAACTTCACTTGATTCAAGATAAGAGATTAGTGTTTTAAGAAACTTAACTTATTCGCGTGTCCCACCTCAGAATATACTCCCGTATCAAGATTCCCTAGATGCAGTCTTACAGGTGAATATACCTAATTGATATCTGTCTCTCGGTTAGTGCGAGGCCTTGAGAGCTCAGGTTAGAACTTCCGTTCAGTCAAAGAGATGAAGGCTCGACTTAAAGGTGTGTTCCACTTAGGAATCCTCTTTACAACTGCACTTGATATATATCTTTCGATTTTTTTCTCAATTTTTATGAAGAGGGAAAGCTTTAAGCGCAAAAGCATTATACGAGGTCTAGGCCATTGCTGATGCAAAATCAGAAGACCAAGTATAATGCCCCAGATATCAATAAGTATAAAGACCTAATATCTCAGAATCAGGCAATCTCTCAAACGAAATTTCGGAGTACTAAGTCCATATATCCGAGAGATGTTCCCCACGAGATAAGAAAGTTATTTATTTTAGGTTTATATCTCGAAATCAATTTACTAAATGTGTAAAAACCTACTGGCATATCATCAGTGAGATCGTTTATCACTATTTGACTTTCCAATTCTTTAGCATGCTGTGACTATCATTTCCTCTTTTTACAGAAAAACTCGGGGTTTTTTTTTCTATGTTTTTTTTTTCATTTTTGCAATTCAAAAGAGTTTTATTTTTGATCTTTTTCAAATTTTCAAATGTTTTTATATTTTCAAAATTTTTACTCCCTCTAAAATCTAAAACATTTAAAAAATTTGTTTTTTTCTTTTGTCAAATTTTCTTTAAATGTAACAACCGATGTAGATAGCTTTATCTCGCCATTCATTTTCTGCATCACATGCTTTGTTTTGCATAAAGCACCCCCATGATTTACAACACATTGACATTTAACAGTTTGAAAACCATTTTTCCAATTTTGTTTTATCATGTTTGTTCAGCCGTGAGGGTTTCGGCGTATTCATACAACATATTTTTTTAAAATTTTTGATTTTTAACAATTTAAAAACAAACATTTTTTAATTTTGATGTTTTTCTATTTTTATTTTTATTTTGTTTTTGAATTTTGTTTTATTTATTATCATTATTAACAAACAAATACTCCCTGAACTCAACCACAGGGATCTTCCTCCTGTGCCCGGCTGCTCCGCTGCTCATCTTGACATTTAGTTGCTTTCTTGAGCACCTACACACACTACTAGAAAATAAGGCTAATGCAACTTTTTAGATGCAACATTTTCCAATTGTGTTGCATTTGACTCTAATGCAACTTTATCAACATAAAGGTTGTATAAAAATACCTAATGCAACCTTTTTTCATAAAAGTTGCACAATTTTATTGAAATTGCAACCTTTTTCTTGAAACTTTTTCTTGAAAGGTTGCAAATTCTATTAAAATTTCGTAACTTTTTTTAGATTGGTTGCATTATCAATTAATTTTGTTTCCCCCCAAATAAAAAAATTTATTCCCTCCCAAGATATCTTTCCCCCCCCCCCCTAAGGAAAATAATTCTCACCCCCTTAACCTAAATTTACGTCCCCAATTCGTCGATCTCAACTTCCGTGCTCTCTCTTAACCCTAAATCGGCCCATCTCTCCTCCTTCTACACAACTGCTATGGATTAGGGCGAGCAAGAGGAAACGTAACGGTGATAATTGTCGAGTGGTTTTCTATGATGATTCTCGAATCGTCTACAACGGTTATTTTTTAAGGTGAGGGTATTATATTTATTAACATATTCATTAAAACATCAGTTTTGTGTATTTGGTTGAATCATATAGTTTAAGGTTTCGATTATGTTACACCAAAACTGATTATGATTCGTATTTGAATGTAGTAATAAAACTAATCACTGACATTAATGTAAATTGAGTCTCTGCGTGAATGCCATTTGAGTCTATTAAAGAGCATATGAAATTAACCTAGTCTGATTTTAGCTTTTTTTAATGTATAGTAGCAATCATGTAAATGACATTTGAGCTATGAAGTCTGCTTGATATTTGCAAATTTGTTTAAACTATTACATTCACAGTTTAGAATTGTTTGTTTTCCTGGGTAATTAAGTGTCTTTATGTTTGTATGCTTTTATTTCTAAATGATTATTATTACTTATGATCTCTTTGTTTATAGAGTTACAGGAAACCAAAAGTAATTTTGATCTCTGGCGTTAATGGAGGTGGAAAACCTACATCTCATGGTATGTTTGATGATAATCAAAATATTAAATATGATAATTAATACTACATCTCAAAATATTTCACTTTATGTCTGTGTGCATGGATATATATTTCACTGATTATTTTGAGAAGGTTGTTAGTATGCCCAATGTACTCTAAAGTGAAATATTTTTTGGTTACTTTAATGAAACTATTTATATGAATGGCATTTGTGATACTTTAGGGCATCTGCGAGACTACAAGTGACCGACTGAAAATTGAGGCCGAAAGAACCAGCTGCTAGATTGTTTGCCTTCTAAGACCATCTGTAGTCATGAGTTATTGGGCGTTTTTGAGCCAAAGCACGCCCCCCACGCCTGATCTTCCGCCCCCATGGGCGTTGTTTTGGAGAAATTGGGCAGAAGCGTTCTTAATTCAACGCCATGAGCAAAAGGGTTTGGCCAATCACAGGTAACCATCTTTTTCTTTGGCCAATCACTTTTTTTATGGTTTTTTTATTTATTTAATTCTTTACACCCATTTTAACATAATGCCCCACAATGTCCACATCCCCACTACACCCATTTGAGAGAACGCCACATAATGCCCATTGCTGACTGGGCTGCCACATGGTGCCAAACGCCCAAGGGTAGGGGCATTAACACTACACATGGTCTAAAGGAGAAGGTAAAAGTTTTACCAGGTAGACTATTAAACCAAGAGTTAATTACCTAAATAAAATAACTCACTAAGTATAGATGGTTTTGTAGCAGCTACTATTAGTAAATGGGATCTGAAGTTTTTTTTTTTTTTTTTTTTTTTTTTTTTTTTTTTTTGTAATCATATCACAAACCTTTAAGATAGGGAAAGAACAAAGTTATGATATCGTTTTATGTTTTATATGACATCTCTCGACATAAGACATGATGTTGGTTAATGTTTTTATTTAAATTATCATTGCAATTGGAGTTCGCGGCCACTTTTCATTATTTTTTAATGGCGAGTAGCTTTGTATACTAACTATAGCTTAATGGAATGAAGGTGGGAGCGATCTAGACATCTATCACCATCACCTTTTTAAGAAGTGGATGGTTTATTGTGGTGGCGATCTAGACGTCTGTCACCACCACCTTATATAAGCTTCCTGTCATTTTCATTTTATCTAAAAGTTACATTAGTAATACACAACGTTTCAATGTTTTTTAAATCAGATTACAATACAAACGACGGATCTTAACTGACCACTAGGTCGGGAACTTCAAGTGCACTTTTCAGAAGCCATCGGCCCAGCATTAAGTAAACCATGTTAGTAGAAGACTACCAATTTATGCATTATTTTCAGAGTTAGAGGTGGAAATTTCGACTCATTTACTTATGAATTGGTCAATTCAGCGTATGTTTTTATCTCTGACGGGACAAATTAAAAAAGTTAGCTAAGGAAATGGGTTGAATAGGTCAAACAGATCCGGTTAAAGAATTTAATTGTTATATAAAGTAATAAGACATTTGTAATTATACTTGACAAGTGTTTATATATATATATATATATATATATATATTTTGGACAAAGTGTTTTGAGGCAAACCAATGACCAACTTGTACCCACATAGCATGTTTTGACCCGTTACCAGTCCCACCCATTTTGTCACCTTGTTATTCGGTAATGTGTTTTGGGTCTTGCTTTGCACAACGATACAATCACATGAACATGACTTCGAGCTCTTCTTTGCCTCTTCTTGTGATTATATGTTTGTCTTAACATAGAAGATGTGAATCCAAATGTTCAAGAGGTTAAATCGTAATTATATTTTTTCAGTCTACAATATTATTAAATACATTAGTTGGGTTGTCTAAAAAAACTCATTTAGCTCATATTTTTTTTTGGCATTAAAGATGCTTGCTTGTGATTTCTTATGAAGGGAATTTATCTATTATTTTTATTATTGTAGTTAATTGTACATTTATATACAGGCAGGCTAATGCTTTCAGCCAGATACTAAATTTGCACGATAAGTTAGTGGTACTTACCAGAAGACTTTGTATTTTACTTACATGGTTCCAGCTAGAATTTCTGATTCATTCATGATTTTTCTCGGGTAGCTTTCTACGACACTTAAAAAACAAGAATTATGCTACATGTTTATGTTTTTTCCTAATTGTCATTCTGCACAGTGCAACTTGTTCTGTTTTCCATATTCAAATTAGGTTACATTTGATCTTGTAGGCAAAGGTCTTTCTGTTGAAGGGGACAGCTCAAGCGCTGAATCAATGGGATAATGAAGGGAAAAAAGTTACCAAGTGAAAGCGTTGTAGACTTGTGACAGAAATGAGTAAGTACAGAATTTTGAATTAGATATATCCACTATGTGCATGTGTATTTAATTTTGATTCTTTTCTGTTAGTTTTATCATGAACTTTTTTCCATTTGCTTGTGATGACTTTCAATTTGATCATGGAAGCTTAATATTGCCATCAATTATAACTATGTTTAGAGCATCCTTTGAAGCATGAGTTAAATGAAGTTCACTAGCATATTTACGTATTGTCATACCGTTAAAAAAATATGTATTGCCATATTAATATATGAAGGTCCAATTTTGACTTTTCAGAGTCCATGGGTTCGTAAAAGATGGTATTGTTTTGTATAAGATAGTGACAACTACATTGGACTAGGTATAATGTTATAACTAGCACCATTGAGTTGTAAAATACTAACATTGAGTTGTACCATGTTAATTGTTAATGTGTATGGGTATATATTATATGTTACAAGTACAATTATAGCGGCAATATTTAGAAAATGGTTTGCCAGCAGCATTACTTTTCACAGAGAATTATTTGCATTACTAGTTTTGAACTTGTTTGCATTACTGGTGCAGCATTACTTTGCACATAGAATTATTTGACTTTTGAGTGATCTTATAAATCGACTTATCTTGACCTAAACCCATTTAGGCTTGAACTAATTTTTACCACCCGCCTTGCCTTGCCTGTTTTATTAAGTCTACTTACTTGAGTTTTAGTTCCAATGTTTAAAAAAACTATATACATAGCGATTTATAGTCAACAACTCAAGATTGGGAAGGAGAATATGCAAATTCACTAATTATTTTTGTAATTGATTGATTTCATCAGTATTTAGCTTCTCATTTGATATCATAACTTATTTTTATCTATTTCTTGCAGATTACTTTGTTATGGAATATTTGACTTACAAGTGACGTTTAAAAATGTTGATCAATAAATAACCATCTTTTATCAAAGAAAACAACTGAGCTTGAAGTTATGCAAAAAGACATTGAGAGCCAACGATAAAGCTTGGAAGCTATGATGCGGAAGGCTATGAAACAACTACTAATTGAAGATCTAGATGAGTAGAATGTTTTCATTTCTCTTTATCATTGTAATTTACACATAGTGTTGACTATATTGTTAAAGTACACCATTTGAGTATTAATGATATTTGTGTTATTATTGTTTCAGTGTAATTATGATTAAATGCAAATTATTTAATAGCAATTTATGTTTTAAAGCTGCATTTGAGTGTAAAAAATGTTGCATTTTTGCTATTAAAAATAACAATGGTTGCATTAAGCCTAGAAAAGGTTGCATTTTATAACTAAACTATAATAAAGGTTGCATTTAAGCATTAAAAAAGTAGCATTTGAGCATTAAAAAATTTGCCTTTCAAAGTAAAAAAGTTGCATTAGAATGTAAAAAGGTTGCATACTAAAAAAGGTTGCATTTTAATATTAGATGCAACACTTTTAGAAAAAGTTGCATTAGGCTTTGAAAAGGTTGCATTAGGTCTAATGCAACTTCACCTAATGCAGCCCCCAATAAAAGGTTGCATTAGGCCTAATGCAACCTTTTCAAGGGCTAATGCAACATTTTATCAAGGTTGCATTAGCCTTATTTTCTTGTAGTGACATTCAACCAACTCAATCACTTGAATAATGCAACCCAGGCCTGTTTGACCTTGGGTATTGTGACACAATACGAATCATTGAGTTTCGGAAAATCTTTATCATTTTTCACAAACACTCTTTCATTCTTATTTTCAACCTTCTTGGTTGAATCGGTTTTCCTTTTCTCAGTCACAGAAGTTTGTTTCTTGACCACCCAAATTTTTCCGTTTGAAACATTTCGTTGATAAAATCTTGAAACATTTCGTTGATAAAATCTTGAATCATTTTGAATGTTTCGTTTATTTGGTTTCCAAATCCGTTTTGATTCAAATTTGGGTGTCTTTGGCTTCCAAGTTTGTTTTGACACAAACTTGGTTAACTTCTGGTTCACAACCTCAGATTTCTTTTTCTCAACATCAACAGGCTTCAGATTTGGACATTTGCGACCAACATGTCCAATTTGTTTGCATTTAAAGCATGTTTTCTTTGAAACATCTTTAGCCTGTTGTTGTTGTTTCTTTTGAGCATAGAACTCTTCATTAGTGTGTCGACTAAATCTAAGTTCTTTCTCTTCTTCTGAACTTGTTCCGTGAATAAAGTTCGTTTTTTCTGAAGATTTGACTTTTCAGCCTTTTTCTTTTGGTTTTACTTCTTTTTATAACCCAACCCAGCCTTTGTGTTTTTCTTTTTGTAGCTTGGTTTGTTATAAAAAGTTCTCTTGCTCGCTTTACCAGTAAATTTATCAATTTTAGCTTTTTCAATTTCTACCAATTTAAACACTTTGTCGACCTTATCCGCAATCACATTTTGAATCAGAAATTCAATATCTGAGAACAATTTGTCCGATCCAATCATGTAATATGCCAATCCTGTTGAATCATCATTCACATTTTTCTCAGATTTTGAATTATTCAGATAATTTTATGAAAACTTTCCTCATCTTCATCATGTGATTCAGACTTATCAGTTTTGGTAGAATCCTTTTTCAAAACGCTTTCAACAACCTTACCTACCACCTCTGAATCACCGAGATCATCAGATTTGGTGTAAGTCACATCAATGTTGTCAGACAATTGGTCAACAATGTTTACTGCTTTCTCCACCTTTTCGTCATTATAGAATGTATAATTATTCTCCAACGGTGGTGGCACCTGATGATATTCTGAACCAATACCCTTTTTGTTCTTTTCAGAATCATGATTATCTAGTGTGATGTTGAAAATACGTTCGAGAATATATGAAGAAGCATGATAACTTTGAAGTTTGTTAACTTTCTTTTCTTTTTCAGCTAATTCTCGTTTAACTTCAGCAAGTTCATCAATATATTGATTTAAAACTCGTTGTTTACCCTCATAATTAGCTTCAAGAAATCTTGTCATTTCAATATATTTTGGAAGTCTTATTTCCATACCTTTTTCTTGACATTTCAAAGTTTCAAAAGCTTCTTTTACTGTATGGTATGACAATTTCATTCCATCATATTCTTTTGCAACTCATGAATAATATTATCTTTTTGTAAACATTCGTTGTAATCTGCTGAACACTTTTATTTTAAAATATCATTTTCTTTTTCAAGACCATCACATTTCTGTGTCAGCTCTTCTTCTTTTTGTTTCAAAAACCTTTCAATTTCAGACATTTCGTTACATTTTTCTTTGAAAACATCTTCTATTTTAGTAAACTCGATATTTCTGGATCTTAAGTTTTCATCCTTCTCAGTACAGGCACTGCATGCTTCCATGCATTTCCTGCACTGCACTTTAGTTTTGATTTTAGATTTATTATCAATTTTATCATTTTTATCAGTTGACTTAGCATTATCAGACGACTTAGTAGATTCAGTTTGAATTGTTACCTCAACTTGATCTGCCACCGATGTGTTGTCGGTCGTCTTTTTCGGAATCTCATCCTTCATCTTCTGGCTCTCGTCTACAATCTCTTCAACACTCTTCTTCTTCTCGACACTGGCATAGATCACTCTTCTTATGCCCTCCTAAACTTCTTTCTCATAGTTCGGATCCTCTTTGATCCTTGAATAAAACACTCCTGCAGTTGGAATAGCTGCAACCAGTGCTTTAAAATCTACCAAATCTGGATCAACTGCTGGATTCCCTTGAGGATCTACAAAACACTTTCTCTCATCATCCCATTTATCTGCACGCTTTGCTTCCGTGAAAACCTCATAAACATCACTCAACCTCATTCGTGCATGTCGTTCTTCTCGACTAGCTATCACCTCAGCAACTAAAGCAACTTTCTCATTTGGAATGCATTTATTCCAATTGAACCCTTCATCGTCTTGAATCGTCACCAAAGCTTGTTTCTTTTCTTTCGACCAACCTTCACTAATCTGTTTTTGATTTGTCTTTGGTGACTGCTCATTGGTGCGATGGTAGATTGCTTTCTTGTAGTAGTCGTCATGAAACAGATTCACACTATCATCAACTCCCTGATTCGTGCACTCTCTCTTGAAGTGTCCCTTTTGCTTACATCTGAAGCATGTAAACTTTGATTAGTCAAATCCCAGTTTCATATTAGGACCTTCAAGACATTACCTACCTGTGATCTCCATAAACCGTTGAGCCCTCCTGATTACACTCGCCATACACCATCTGATATCCATGAGCTCCATCTTTTCTGGATCAATCTGGTCATAGTCTTCCTTCGTTATATCTGGATTGCCAATTTTTCCTGCAACCAGACATTCATAAGATTCCAGAATAGATGCTAAAAAGCTCATCTGCTGCCTGGCGGAATCAGTGTTCATGTTTGGAGAATCTTTCAAATTCAGGGCAATGAAGGTACTGGGACTTGAATGAGGGGTAATGGGACTTGAGTGATAGGTGTTTGAGAGTCATTAAAGGAATCTTTTTTCTCCATTCTCCTGTTCCCGCCGATTCATGTTCCCAACACCACTGAAACACCTATCACTCAAGTTCCATTACTCCTCCCTCTCGAACACCTATCACTCAAGTCCCATTTCTCCTCACTCGAGCTGGGGGGTCTCACTAGAAGCAGCCTCTCAATTCCTACGGGGTAGAGGTACGGTTGTCTACATCTTACCATCCCCAAGAGGAGGAGAAGGAGGAGGAGAAGGAGAAGAGGAAGAAGAAGAAGTGGTAAAGGCGGAACGGATACTCGCTTAAAGGGAAAGCTTTAAAGGTACATGGCTATATGCTTAGTAGATTTTCGTTAGTGTTGGCAATTAATGGAAACATAAGTTGGCCATTAATATTACATGTAAGAGATATTGATGTAATAGCTCGATTTCAACCCTTAAAAGAACAAATAGGAGAAATTTATTTGGTATTTGTTCAACTTTATTTGTAAAATGTGAAGATGAGATTGTATGAAGGGTGAAGGGTAATGGATGGATGTTTTTATAGATCGGGGGGAGCGTGGTGGGCTTTTGTTAACAGTGGTGATGCCTGGGTGTCGAAGTTGCTGCAGGGTAATGAAGGTTGTTGGAGTGGTAATGAAGGTTGGTTTGAGAGGAGTAATGAAGGTACAAGGACTTGAGTGAGGAGTAATGGGACTTGAGTGATAGGTGTTTGAGAGTCATTAAAGGAATCTTTTCTGTCCTTTCTCCTGTTCCCGCCGATTCATGTTCCCAACACCACTGAAACACCTATCATTCAAGTTCCATTACTCCTCCTTCTCAAACACCTATCACTCAAGTCCCATTTTTCCTCACTCGAGCCGAGGGGTCTCACTAGAAGCAGCCTCTCTGTTCCTATGGGGTAGAGAGGTATGGTTGTCTACATCTTACCCTCCCCAAGAGGAGGAGGACGAGGAAGAGGAGGAGAAGGAGAAGAAGAAGCAGTCAAGGCGGAACATATACTCGCTTAAAGGGAAAGCTTTAAAGGTAGGCGGTTATATGCTTCGTAGATTTTCGTTAGTATTGGCAATTCCTGGAAACATGAGATGGCCATTGATATTACATGTAAGAGATAGTGATGTAATAGCTTGATTTCAACCCTTATAAGACCAAATAAGAGAAATTTATTTGGTATTTGTAACTTTATTTGAAAATGTGAAGATGAGATTGAATGAAGGGTGAAGGGTGAAGGGTAATGGATGGATGTTTTTATAGATCGGGGGGAGTGTGGTGGGCTTTTGCTAACAGTGGTGATGCCTGGGTATCGAAGTTGCTGCAGGGGTAATGAAGGTTGTTGGAAGGGTAATGAAGGATGGTTTGAGAGGAGTAATGAAGGTACAGGGACTTGAGTGATAGGTGTTTGAGAGTCATTAAAGGAATCTTTTTTCTCCTTTCTCCTGTTCCCGCCGATTCATGTTCCCAACACCACTAAAACACCTATCACTCAAGTCCCATTACTCCTCCCTCTCAAATACCTATCACTCAAGTCTCATTACTCCTCACTCGAGCCGGGGGGGGGGGGGGGTGGTCTCACTAGTAGTATCCTCTCTATTCCTACAGGGTAGAGGTATGGTTGTCGACATCTTACCCACCCCAAGAAGAAGAGGAGGAGGAGGAGGAGAAGAAAAAGAAGAATAAGAAGTGGTCAAGGCGGAACGGATACTCGCTTAAAGGGAAAGCCTTAAAGGTATGCAGATATATGCTTCGTATATTTTCGTTAGTATTGGCAATTATTGGAAACATGAGCTGGCCATTGATATTACATGTAAGAGATAGTGATGTAATAGCTCGATTTCAACCCTTAAAAGCCCAAATAGGAGAAATTTATTAGGTATTTTTTCAACTTTATTTGTAATATATGAAGATGAGATTGTATGAAGGGTGAAGGTTAATGGATGGATGTTTTTATAGATCGGGGGAGCGTGATGGGCTTTTGTTAAAAGTGGTGAGGCCTGGGTGTCGAAGTTGCTGCAGGGGTAATAAAGGTTGTTGGAGGGGGTAATGAAGGTTGGTTTGAGAGGAGTAATGAAGGTACAAGGACTTGAGTGAGGAGTAATGGGACTTGAGTGATAGATGTTTGAGAGTCATTAAAGGAATCTTTTTTCTCCTTTGTCCTGTTCCCGCCGATTCATGTTCCCAACACCACTGAAACACCTATCACTCAAGTGCCATTACTCCTCCCTCTCAAACACCTACCACTCAAGTCCCATTACTCCTCACCCGAGCCGGGGGGTCTCACTAGAAGCAGCCTCTCTATTCCTACAGGGTAGAGGTATGGTTGTCTATATTTTACCCTCCCCAAGAGGAGGAGGAGGAGGAGGAGGAGAAGAAGAAGAAGAAGTGGTCAAGGCAGAACAGATACTCGCTTAAAAGGAAAGCTTTGAAGTTACGCGGCTATATGATTCATAGATTTTCGTTAGTATTGGCAAGTACTAGAAACATGAGCTAGCCATTGATAATACATGTAAGAGATAGTGAGGTAATAGCTCGATTTCAACCCTTAAAAGCCCAAATAGGAGAAATTTACTAGGTATTTGTTCAACTTTATTTGTAAAATGTGAAGATGAGATTGTATGAAGGGTGAAGGGTAATGGATGGATGTTTTAATTGATCGGGGAGAGCGTGGTGGGCTTTTGTTAACAGTGGTGATGCCTGGGTGTCGAAGTTGTTGTAGGGGTAATGAAGGTTGTTGGAGGGGTAATGAAGGTTGGTTTGAGAGGAGTAATGAAGGTACAGGGACTTGAGTGAGGAGTAATGGGACTTGAGTGATAGGTGTTTGAGAGTCATTAAAGGAATTTCTTTCTCCTTTCTTATGTTCCCGTCGATTCATGTTCCCAACACCACTGAAACACCTACCACTCAAGTCCCATTACTCATCCCCTCAAACACCTATCACTCAACTCCCAATACTCCTCACTCGAGCCGGGGGGTCTAATCCGCATATATATCACCATTGCTCTTGATTTTCCATACTGTATATCTCTTAAATGTCAACATATACACGTGTGATTTAGTTTACGAAGAATTTTCAATGCCGAGAACCTCGATCAGAGAGTAAAAAAGGCGTAAGGTTCATAATGGTGTAAAACTAAAATAGGATATACCGGGCTAGGATTCGAGTTACAGGAACAAGGGCCAAACCAACCACCCAAGAATGGAATCGTCGAGCGAAAACACTTGACAACCTCCTGGAAGCAGCTTTTCTTGCCACCAGACCTTTCTCCATCAATTAGGAATCTGATGCCGTCACTAAACTCATTCCTTAAATTGTAGCCATTTTTTGAGCATTTATTTTTTGGTGTCTAATCCGCATATAAATCACCATTGCTCTTGATTTTCTTGACTGTATATCTCTTAAATGTCAACATATACACATGTGATTTAGTTTACGAAGATTTTTCAATGTCGAGAACCTCGATCAGAGAGTAAAAAAGGCGTAAGGTTCACAATGGTGTAAAACTAAAATAGGATATACCGGGCTAGGATTCGAGTTACAGGAACAAGGGCCAAACCAACCACCCAAGAATGGAATCGTCGAGAGAAAAAACTTGACAACCTCCTGGAAGCAGCTTTTCTTGCGACCACAGCTTTCTCCATCAATTAGGAATCTGATGCCGTTACTAAACACATTCCTTAAATTGTAGCCATTTTTTGAGTGTTTATTTTTGGTGTCTAATCCACATATATATCACCATTGCTCTTGATTTTCTTGACTGTATATCTCTTAAATGTCAACATATACACGCGTGATATAGTTTACGAAGATTTTTTCAATGCCGAGAAACTCGATCAGAGTGTGAAAAAGGCGTAAGGTTCACAATGGTGTAAAACGAAAATGGGATATACAAGGCTAGGATTCGAGTTACAGGAACAAGGGCCAAACCAACCACCCAAGAATGGAATCGTCGAGAAAAAACACTTGACAACCTCCTGGAAGCAGCTTTTCTTGCCACCAGACCTTTCTCCATCAATTAGGAAATCTGATGCCGTCACTAAACACATTCCTTAAATTGTAGCCATTTTTTGAGTGTTTATTTTTGGTGTCTTATCCGCATATATATCACCATTGATCTTAATTTTCTTGACTGTATATCTCTTAAATGTCAACATATACACGTGCAATTTAGTTTACGAAGATTTTTTTAATGCCGAGAACCTCGATCAGAGAGTAAAAAAGGCGTAAGGTTCACAATGGAGTAAAACTAAAATGGAATATACCGGGTTAGGATTCGAGTTACAGCAACAAGGGCCAAATCAACCACCCAAGAATAGAATCGTCGAGCGAAAACACTTGATAACCTCCTGGAAGCAGCTTTTCTTGCCACCAGACCTTTCTCCATCAATTAGGAATCTGATGCCGTCACTAAACACATTCCTTAAATTGTAGCCATTTTTTGAGTGTTTATTTTTTGGTGACTAATCCACATATATATCACAATTGCTCTTGATTTTCTTGACTGTATATCTCTTAAATGTCAACATATACACGTGTTGTTTAGTTTACGAATATTTTTCAATGCCGAGAACCTCGATCAGAGAGTAAAATAGGCATAAGGTTCACAATGGTGTAAAATTAAAATGGGATATACCGGGGCTAGGATTCGAGTTACAGGAAAAAGTGCCAAACGAACCACCCTAGAATGGAATAGTCGAGCGAAAACACTTGACAACCCCCTTGAAGCATCTTTTCTTGCCACCAGACCTTTCTCCATCAATTACGAATCTGATGCCATCACTATACACATTCCTTAAATTGTAGCCATTTTTTGAGTGTTTATTTTTTGGTGTCTAATCCGCATATATATATCACCATTGCTCTTGATTTTCTTGACTGTATATCTCTTAAATGTCAACATATACACGTGTGATTTAGTTTACGAAGATTTTTCAATGCCGAAAACCTCGATCAGAGAGTAAAAAAGGCGTAAGGTTCACAATGGTGTAAAACTAAAACGGGATATACCAGGCTAGGATTCGAGTTACAGGAACAAGGGCCAAACCAACCACCCAAGAATGGAATCGTCAAGCGAAAACACTTGACAACCTCCTGTAAGCAACTTTTCTTGCTACCAGACCTTTCTCCATCAATTAGGAATCTGATGCCGTCACTAAACACATTCCTTAAATTGTAGCCATTTTTTGAGTGTTTATTTTTTGGTGTCTTATCCGCATATATATCACCATTGCTCTTGATTTTCTTGAATGTATATCTCTTAAATGTCAACATATATATGTGTGACTTAGTTTACGAAGATTTTTCAATGCCGAGAACCTCGATCGGAGAGTAAAAAAAGGCGTTAGGTTCACAATGGTGTAAAACGAAAATGGGATATACCGGACTAGGATTCGAGTTACAGGAACAAGGGCCAAACCAACCACCCAAGAATGGAATCGTCAAGCGAAAACACTTGACAACCTCCTGGAAGCAGCTTTTCTTGCCAACAGACCTTTCTCCATCAATTAGGAATCTGATGCCGTCACTAAACACATTCCTTAAATTGTAGCCATTTTTTGAGTGTTTATTTTTTGCTGTCTAATCCGTATATATATCACCATTGCTCTTGATTTTCTTGACTGTATATTTCTTAAATGTCAACATATACACGTCTGATTTAGTTTACGAAGAATTTTCAATGCCGAGAACCTTGATCAGAGAGTAAAAAATGCGTAAGGTTCACAATGGTGTAGAACAAAAATGGGATATACCGGGCTAGGATTCGAGTTACGGGAACAAGGGCAAAACCAACCACCCAAGAATGGAATCGTCGAGCGAAAACACTTGACAAACTCCTGGAAGCAGCTTTTCTTGCCACTAGACCGTTCTCCATCAATTAGGAATCTGATGCCATCACTAAATGTTGGATCGTTGTGCGACCTATACGAGTCGTTCATAAGAGTTTTAATCTATATCAAAGGCGGAATACGATGATACAGAGTTTATTCATGCTTATAATCACTTGTATATTGATTTCACAGCTTTACAAATCAGTTGACAGTTTGGCAGCACCTCGGCTCTGAAATTCGAATCGTTACAAATGACAAACCATGCTCCACTATATATAGAGAACCCATTTCGTACGAAATGACCATGACTCATTTCGGGCGAAATGACTTTGTCTCGTTTCGTGCGAAATGGCCTTGTCCATTTCGTGCGAAATGGCCAAATAACATACAAACCCTAATTTCTAGCCTATTGAGCACTGGTTTGACCTATCTAGATACAAGACTCGATATAAGACAAAGTTAACAGACATATACACCAACAGACTCCCCCTTGGATGTTGACGAATTCTTTGGCATCGAGTCTTCAGTAATCTTCAGTCTTGATCTATCTTCTCACTCTTTACAAAAATTTGACATTGTAAACATCCTTCAATCCCTTTCTTTCTCAGTCTTCAAACTCACCTTTGAATGTTGATCCAGAATTTTGACTCCCCCTTTCGATAAGCTGGAACTCGTATTCTGGTTCAAACTTTACACAGACTTAGCCATGGGGATCTTGCTTTGCTGCTTTCACAAAACCTATTTCCTGCTTCTCAAGAATTTTACATTATAATCTATTGACATTTTAACATCTTTTCTCATTTTTATCAGTTTTAATAATCCACTTAAGTATCTAGGTCCAAGTTAATGACCCTGGGTACTTAATTTGTCTACCAAGTCCAACTTAATGACCTTGGATGACCCGAAGCAAAGCACACTGACGTTTTGATCAAACTTTTTCAAACATTTTTCTGAAAATTACAAGTTTCAATTTAATGAACTTGTTTTGACTTTTCATGTTCACAGGTTTAATCATGATAAGCTCCCAACTCTTCTGTCCAGCTCAGAAACTTCCTGCATCTTCTTCAAACGGCGAGTCTGAAGATTAGCTTTCCACTTTGTTTTGTCGGAAAAAATAAAGCAGAAATGTAAAATCTTTTTGGATTTTGAATAAAGTTTCTAGACTAGAAAGCTAAACAGAAATGAAATGCAATAAAAGTAAACTATTTACAAACAAATTTTTGGTGAGCATGTTAGGGAATCATATCAGCTACTGACAAGTCACAAGTACCGTTAAGCTTTGATTTCATATTAAGAATTAAACAATTCGCTTAGATTGCCAATATACTGATCCTCTTAAATTCTCACACAAATTTCAATCTGTTCAGGATACGAATTTAGTGTTTTAGAGGCTTAGCTTATACGCGTGTACCACCTCAGAATATACTCCCGTATCCAGACTACTATATTCAGTCTTACAGGTGAGTGCACACTAGTAATATCTGTAAGGGGTTAAATGTTGAGGCCATGAGAGCTCAGGCTATTGCTTCCGCAAAATCAGAGAGATGATGGCTCAACTTTAGGTGGGTCCCCTTTGGGGATCTTCTTTACAACAACACATGATTAACATTTTTCAATGTTTCATCATTTTTTATGCTGACGGCGGGCTTTATGATTAAAGCTGTGTAAAGTATTATACGAGGACTAGGCTATTGCTCCCGCAAAATCACAAGTCCAGGTATAATACCCCAGATATTACCACGTACAAAGACCTAGTATGTCAGAAATAGAGCCTTTCAAACAGGATTTCAGGGGTTACCTATATATCCGAGAGATGTTCCCCACGTAATAAGCAAGTGATGATTTTGGTTTATATCCCGAACAAACTTACTAAATGTGTAAAAACCTATCGGCATATCATCAGCGAGACTGTTTAACACTTTTAAATTTTACATTTCTTTAGCATACCGTAACTGTCAAGCTGATGTACTATCATTTTCCCTTTATACACAAGCTCTTTTTCCAGTTTTCTATTGTTTTTGGATTTTGAAATATCTCATGTTTTTGGTTTTTTTTAAATTTTTTACTGTTTTTGTATTTTCTGAAAATATTAACCTACCTCCCCCTAAATACCAAAACAAGTAAACAATCGACAAACCATTGCAGATTGCTTTTCAACATCATCTACAGTGGTACCTTCATCTACGCCAAGAATTTCCTCCAACACCGATAAAAGCTTCATACCATTCAATTTTAGAAGATATTAAAAACGAGTTTTATCAAACGCTTTGGTATGTAAATCAGCTTTTTGTTCGTCAGTGTGGATTTTCTCAATTCGTATCAACTTTTTCTCGAAACAATCTCGGATGAAGTGATAACGAATTTCAATGTGTTTCGTTTTAGCGTGATGAACAGGATTTTTTGTTATGTTTATAGCTGCCTCATTATCAACAAAGATAGGGGTGTTAAAAAATTGCAAACCGTAGTCTCGCATCTGTTGCTGGATCCACAAGATCTGAGAGCAGCAGCTGCTAGCAGATACATATTCGGATTCACATGTGGATAAAGTGACGGAGGTCTGCTTCTTACATTGCCAGGAGACCAATCGTGGTCCGAAAAACTGACATCCCACTGTTGTTGATTTAGCGTTAACTTTGCAGCATCCGAAGTCGGAGTCAGAATACCCTTTGAGCGTGAAATCGCCTTCTTTTGGATACCACAACCCCAATGATGGAGTTCCTTTCAGGTAGCGCAATATCCGTTTCACAATCACCATATGCGAAGCTCTGGGGCTTGACTGAAACCGCGCTGCGAGGCAGGTTGGATACATGATATCGGGTCTTGAAGCTGTCAAGTACATCAGCGAACCGATCATGGAGCGATATAACGTTTCATCTACCTTTTCTCCGGTGAGATCAGGGTTTATCCCATGGTTCGTCGCTAATGGGGTGGAAGCTGGAGTAGTCCCGGACATCCCAAATTTCTCTAAGATATCATGAACATACTTCGTCTGATGTATGAAAATTCCCTCGGGCAGTTGATCAACCTGAAGCCCCAAGAAGAACTTCATCTCACCCATCGATGGCATTTCAAACTTTTGCTTCATAACTCTTTCAAAATCTTTACATAGATCTACATTTGTTGACCCAAATATGATGTCGTCCACGTATATCTGAACTATCAGAAGATGTCCGTCGACTTCTTTGGTGAAGAGAGTGGCATCCACTTTTCCACGGATGAAGCTGTTGGCAAGCAAATGTTGAGACAATGTCTCGTACCAAGCTCTCGGCGCCTGGTGTAAACCATACAACGCTTTGTCTAGTAAATAGACCTTGTCTTTGTGGATTGGGTCGGTGAAGCCCGGTGGCTGTCCGACATATACCTCCTCTTTTACCTTCCCATAGAGAAAAGCCGATTTAACATCTAGCTGAAAAACTTTAAATCCTTTCCAAGATGCAAATGCTAGGAAGATTCTGATCGCTTCAAGTCTAGCAACGGGAGCATATACTTCGGTGAAATCTATACCCTCCTGCTGACTAAAGCCCTGGACTACAAGTTGAGCTTTGTTACGAATAATAACCCCTTGATCATCCCTCTTGCACTTAAACACCCACTTGGTATTTATCTTCCTGTGACCATCAGGCAAGTCTACCAATTTCCACACTCCCAACTTCTCAAACTGATTCAGCTCCTCCTGCATCGCGTTGACCCAAGAATCTTCGGTTAATGCTTCCTTATATGTTCTCGGCTCAATCTGCGAAATAAAACAACTAAGTGAAAATTCAGTTTGTAATGGAGCAACTGTAGAATAAAAACAAGTAAGGCCTTGGTCAACTTATCATCTTGTGCGGACGCCTGATTGCAATTCTCCAACAATCAGCTCTTCTGGATGGTACGAAAGAGTTCTTGGCATCACCTCGCCTGGAACATCTACCTCGCCTTCCAAATTTGTGACATTCTGATTTGCACCTTGTTCACTGACTAGAATTGTTTGACTTGAAATCTGGATCTGCTCCCCCTCAGAATCTGAATCACCATGATCAAATATTGGTCTACCATCAGATTCTAGATTATCGTTTACTTCCGTCTTATTGTCAGGAGCATGTTCACGTTCTAAAGATGATGGAGTTTGCTGAATATCATCATGTTCTCCAGCATTACTTGGACCAGCTTCATCATCGTTCAAAGCTTGTCGTTGACGACTATAAGGCTCTTCTGGGAACCTCTCTTGTGATTCTTCATATTCCCTCAGAATATCCAACTCGTCAAAGAAATCTGGTTCTTCTTCTATGTCGAATGAATCCCACAGAGTATCGTAATTGAAATGCCATGAGTCACCGGGATTCTGAGGTGGCATCGTATAACCTTGACACTCAACATTATGTGCTTCGATGATCCGCTTCAAGCTTGGAAGAAAGACTCTTTTCAATGGACTTGCATAACCCACAAAAATTCCTTCGATGCTCTTTGGACCAAATTTACCATAAGGTTCTAGAACTGTGCAGGGAGACCCGAACGGTTCCAGATACTTTAGGTTAGGTTTGCGGTTGTTGATCATCTCGAAACATGTCTTGTTGAATTTCTTTACTGTAAGAACCCGGTTGAGTGTATAGCAAGCGGCTGACACTGCTTCTGCCCAAAAGTTGACTGGTAATTTCGAATCAGCAAGCATCGTCCTAGCCGTTTCAATTAGCGTCCTGTTTTTTCTTTCTGCTACTCCATTTTGTTGCGGAGTGTAAAGAGCACTAAATGCTTGCAAAATACCTCTCTCATCACAATACTCTTCCATTTTGTTGTTCTTAAACTCTGTACCGTTGTCACTCCTGATTCTTCTGATTCAGGTTTGGTACAAGTTTTCAATTTTTCTGAACAACGTCATCAAACTTTCGAATGTCTCATCCTTTGTCTTCAGAAATGATACCCACGAAAATCTCGAGTAGTCATCTGTAACTACTAGACAGTAGAGATCACCAGTTATGCTTTTGACGTTCACTGGACCAAAAAGATCCATATGAAGTCTCTCTAACGGTCTCGAGACTGAGTTGACCTTCTTTTGAGGGTGTGATTTCTTCTTTTGCTTGCCTTTAATACAACTAATGCACTCCCTATCAAGATGGAAACCTTTCAAATGAACACCAGTTACTAAATCATTATGCACCTGGTGATTCATTTTTCGCAGGTGAATATGTCCCATCTTTCGATGCCATAACTGTGATTCTTTTTCCGTTGCTCTTGACATGAAGCAATGAGCCTGACCCGTGGTAGTAGTGGCTACACTCATGTCCAACACGTACATATCATTGACTCTAGGTGCTCTCATGATAACCCACTCTTCGGGAACAACAAACCCTGGTTTCAAAATCAAACATTCCTTATCCGTAAAGTGCATTGTATACATACGATCACAGATCTGAGAGATGCTCAGAAGATTGTTTTCAAGCTCGATGATGTAGTTTACTCTTTCAAACGTAACAATACCATTAGATAGAGTTCCTTCACCAACTATTCGACCACCTTGATTGCCTGCAAATCCCACATATCCTCCATTAAACCCTCGAACATCGTACAATAGGGTTTTCTTCCCCGTCATGTGCCGAGAAGCTCCACTATCCATAATCCAACGTGAAACGGATCTTGGAAGCTCCTGCACATATTACAAACACTTAGTTAGATTTTGATGCCACCCAAGCCTCTTTTGACTCAGGTAGCTTGACTTTGAGGTGAGTTTTTGCAGTTTAAAGTGGCGGAAAATTTTTGTCATTCATCTTTAAGCTCTCTACAGACCCAATCTCAACCTCTTTGTATAAAAAGAAATCATTTTTAGGAGGTTGACCAGATGATTGGTCTTTCTTTGTTACATCTATCTTCTCAGAAGTAGTAGACTTTTGTTTTCCAAGTTTCTCATAGTAATCCAAAGGTACATACATCTTCTTAGTTGAAGACGATGATTTTGCAGTCTCAGACACCTTTGGTTTTGGAGAACTTGTTTTCTTTACTTCAGATTTTGGCTTCCAAGTTTGTTGAGACGAAGCAACCCGTTTGTAAAATTTATCAGTTTTAGTTACCACATTCTTTACGGGTTCAGTTTTGGATTTTGTGTTTTCATTTTTCAAAACTTTCTTCTCAACAACCATTGGAGCTTTGCCTTTTACATCAACTTTCTTTTTCTGACTCTCAACAACTTCAGACTTAGGCTTTAAGTTGGTGCACTTTCGTGCAATGTGACCAACTTTGTTGCACTTGAAGCATGTACGGGTATCAACTTCCCGACTTTTGCCTTCGGTCTGAGGCTATGAGGCCTTGTTCTCAAAGAATTCCTCATTGGTTTTCGAAAAAATCTCAGATTCTTGCTCAGAATGAGAACTCGAGCTTTTGACAAACACATTTTTCTCAACAAACTTCTTGTTTTGAAAGTTCCTTCTTTGATGATTCTTACCACCCTGATAACCAGCCGACCATCTGTTTTGGTAGTTGTTAGAAAAACGTGGCGGTACAACAGGTTTTTTGTAGTAAGCTTTATCTTTTTCAAAATTTAATTGCCTTTTGGAACGTTTCAAACCTTCGATCTCAGATACAACAATCTCAACAAGTTTAAACACATTTTTCAATTTATCCACATTCACATTATCCAACGGAAACTCAAGATCCGAATACAACTTATCCGATCCCAACATCTTGTACATCACAAGATTAGGTTCTTCACTTAAGTTGTTTTTGGATATTGATTTCGGAATATATTTGTCCAAAAAACATTCTTCATTCTCAGTTGAGTCACTTTCAGATTTCAAAACATTTTCAACCATACTTTTAACAACTTCAGACTGAACACTGTCTTCATCAGATGATGAAGTAAATGTGACGTCAATTGATTCTGGAAGTTTAACCTCATGTGTTTCATCATCATTAACCAACCCGGACTTTTTCTTTGAAAAATTATTTAGTACTGGCGGTGGAACCTGATGATACCCAACCCCAGTTCCATCCGAGTAAATATCTTCGCCCGCTTTGTTCTTCCCAATTGGTTTAGGAACGATATGTTGAAGAACAAAACTTGCGGAGTTGTAACTGTTGAGTTTCAGATTTATGCGTTCATTTTCAATCTTAGCTTCCTGAAACTGAAGCTTTAGATTAGCAATCTCATCCAACTATTGATTGATTTGCCTCTCTTTCGACTGAAGTACTCCTGACAGTTGGAGATTTTCTTTGATTGTTTTATCATTTCTTTCATCAGAATCTTTTATCGTTCTTTTTAGCTTCTCGTGATTTTATGAACGTTGACGACTTTCAAGAATTAACTTTTCATTTTCTTTTCTGATTCGGTCTACATCAATTTTATCATTTTCAAGTTTATTAGTTAATTCTTTTATTCGATCATTTGAAGCTTTTACCAATTTATCACAACTTAAGATCTGATTTTCAACTTCTCTGACTATTTTTGTCAGTTCTTCAGTCTTTTTACCACTGAGGTAAGCATGTGTACTACAAACCTTGCAGTCTTTCATGCAATTTTTGCAGTCACTTTCACTTTTGGCTTTATCAGTCTTACCTGACTCATTTGTGGAATCATTATAACTGACCTTGCTCTTTGACTCAGAACTGGACTTAGAGTCTACCTCTAACTCTTTTGCTGCAAGAACTTTATCAGCCATTTTCTTCAAATTTTCTGCTGTGAACTCTTTCGTCGTGTCGATTATCCCATCATCGATCTTTTTCGACTTTAGCTCCTTTTCTTTTTCTCCTTCTTCACATCCCCACCACATTCTTTGTCTTGCTTCTTCCTCTTCTGCTATTTGCTCAATCAGAGTCTCGACAAGAAGTGTTGACGGTTCCACAAGTATATTTCCCTTAGGATCCAAATAGCATTCTTTGTCTGCGTCCCATCTCTTCGCGCTTTTTACCTCTTTCCATGCACGATAATGTTTGTCTTTCATCATTTGAGCTAACATCTTCCTATTGACATATTTTACTTCTTCTGTTCGTGTATCTTTGAAAGGAACAATGTTTGCCATGAAGGCATAACCCACTGCATCTTCTTCTGGTAACAAATCACTCCAATCAAATCCCTCATCATCATGAATAACGGCTAATGCTCTTGATTTTTCTTTGGGATTTTCTTCTATTTGTTTCATTCGTGGAGGTTCGGATTTGTTTTGATGGTAGATGGCTCTTTTATAATAATCTTCTCGGAATGGGTTGGCAGTTTCATCAGCAGCTGCATTTCGACATTCTCTTTTAAAATGCCCCTTTTGTTTGCATTTAAAGCATGTGACCTTCGACTTATCAAATCCTAGCTTTGTTGAAGGTCCGCTAATGGAGTGTCTGCCTGTTATCTCCATGAATCTCTGAGCTCGTCTGACCGCACTTGCCATACACCATCTAATATCAATCAGCTCCATCTCTTCAGGGTCGATTTGATCATAATCTTCCTTGGTGAGGTTGGTGTTACTGATCTTTCCAGCAACAAGGCTCTCATATGATTCTAAGACAGATGCCAAAAACACAATTTGTTGCTTGGCTGCTTCTTCGCTGAAGTTTTGTGCATTGTTGAGATCTACAACAATATTGCACTGGAACATGTTTTTCGGTACAGACTGTGATTGTTGTCTTGGAGCAGTTGAAGATAAGCCTCCATGATAACCACTCCTTTGACTTTCTTGATTTGGCATGTTTGAGTTTTCTGCTGAGAATGCAGTCTTTGGTGACACAGTTTTTGGGATCATACTTCCTCGATAATATAAGTCAACATTTTGTTGATATGAGGAGTTGTTGACTTTGTTTGTTTTTCTAATCTCCAATTCATGACTTTCCAACCTTTCAATTAGCAAATCAACTGTCAGGTCAGCCGACTTCACTGTGTTCTTCAACATTAAAGCAAAATACTGCCAATCTTTCTCATCAGGCAGTGAATCAAACAATTTGTCAACCAATTGTTCCTGAGTATACACAATTCCATATCTTGCAAGTTCCAACTTTAAGTGACCAAATCTTTCTATCATCTTTGATACAGACTCATTTTTCAGACATCCAAACAGATCGAATTCTTTTCTCAACAATTTTTTCTTGTTTTTAATAATCTCAGAACCACCTACACACTTTATCTTTAATTTCTCCCATAAATCTCTAGAATCTTTGTAGTCAATTAATGATATAATGTCATCCCTCACTAATTGATGTAGTAAAGCGATGCATTTCAGTTCTGCAATGAACCTATGTTGTTCAGTATCAGCTAAGTTCTCATAATCAGTTCTTCCAATGTCAAAACCATTTTTCAAACTCTTCCAACTTAGGTAAGCAAATGCCTGTAGCCATTCCTCAAATCTACTTGCCCATCTATTGTAATCCTCTATGGCCATTAGCTTGGGCGGTTTGTTGTAGGTGCCGTAGGCATTATCAACACTCAAAGAATCAGCAATGGTTTTCTTTGCATTCGGATTTGGAGCATTTTCATTTGTGTTGCTTGTTGTAGCATCTCCTGAACTTCCAGTGAAAGCAAAACCATCACTAAACGGATTCAGAAAATCGTCTATCTTTTAAGTACCTGAAACAATTAACAAACACTTAGACAAATTTTTGTGATTAAAACTGAAAATAACTTTCCAAACGAAATGGATTCCAAGCGAAATGGATTCCACACGAAATGAATTTCAAGCGAAGTAGTCTTCAAGAGAAATGGTCTTCAAACGAAACATCAACTTTCAAACGAAATGACGATTTCATGCGAAACGGAGATACTTTCAAACGAAATGATAACTTGGTACGAAATGGTCAAACGAAATGACAGCTTGATGCGAAACAGTCCAATTCGTACGAAATGGAGTCCACAATGTCTATTTCGTGCGAAATGATATGTTGATTTCGTACGGAATGATGATGACGTCACACAGTCGGCCAAGATTTTGTCAAATTGATCCGATT
>JARYGA010024848.1:0-29815 GCA_030545235.1 Helianthus tuberosus
CGACCACGTAAGGCAACCAGACGTGGTGGAAACGTCGGGGAGTGACAGAAAAGTTGGTATCAGAGCCAATGGTTATAGGGAATTAGGTTATTAGTAATGCTTTGACCTAGACTATAACCTTCCTAGGACCCTAACACAAGTTTTCTTGTGTTTAGTTTTAAATCAACACCGTCACTTATTCTTAGGTGACAACCACAATAAGAACATAAATTTCTATCCCGCTTTGAAAACTAATCATCTGTTCTAGGATGATTTATTTTATGGTTTTGAACCCTCTAGGTTTTCAAATCCCGTCAAAGTTGGTCTAAATAATGTGAACACGTGCAAACTGGAAGGGTGGGTGCCTGTACCCTGAGTTTTCTGTCTAAGGCTAGAGTGTTCGTACAAATCCACATAATCGGACCAGTCACTCTTACCTGGCAACTCTTGGGGTGAGTGTCCACTTATAGGCGAGCATGTCTTCGCGATACATTATTTTTGACCTATTTACTTTGATTAATCACCAGGGTCGCTTGTTGCTTTGTAGTAACAAACAAATGACCACTATCCTTGCTTTCATCAGATTTGTTTCATCTCATTCTTTTCGTCTAATTCTCTCACTCGTTTCCTTCCATGTTTCCTCTTTTA
Organism: Helianthus tuberosus; assembly: GCA_030545235.1. NCBI lineage: Eukaryota > Viridiplantae > Streptophyta > Magnoliopsida > Asterales > Asteraceae > Helianthus > Helianthus tuberosus. The sequence goes on from JARYGA010024848.1 coordinate 628, forward strand.
GAATGCCTCCTCGACGCGACAATCAGATGGCGAATGCCGAACTGGCGGAAATCATCGCGCAGCAAATGGCTGCTGCCTTCCCAAATCTTTATGCTCAAATGATTCAAGCCATCAACAACAACAATGCTCCATGCAATTTCAAGAATTTTAACTCGGCTAAACCGCTCAAGTTTAGTGGTTCTGAGGGAGCAACTAGGCTTCTTCAATGGTTCGAGAGCATCGAGAATACTTTCCGTCACGTTCAGTGTCCTGAAAATCGCAAGGTCGAGTTTTCTTCAAGTGTGTTTCAGAAGAGAGCTCTTACGTGGTGGAACGGGGTTATGAGAGACCGCGGTGCTAAGGTTGCATTAGCACAGACTTGGGCTGAGCTTAGGGCTCTTATGATGAAGGAATTCTTTCCTCGTCATGAGCTAAGGGCTCTAGAAAGGGAATTTGATGATTTGAAGCAAGACAGTGGGGAACATCGAGCCTATACTGACCACTTTAAGGAATTGAGCTTGTTATGCCCTACTATGGTTACGCCTCTGGATAAGGCGATTGAGAAATACATTGATGGTCTTCCTGACGTAGTTCAGGATATCGTTACTGGCAGCAACCCTACTACTGTCAGACAAGCCATTGAATTGGCTGCCACTCTGACTGAATCCCATATCAGGAAGCGCAAGCTATTTCAGAAGGGCGACTCAAGACCATCTGACAAGACTGCTCAAGTGGAACCAAAGGAAGAAAATGTTGAGGTGTCCAAGAAGAAGAAGCGCAAAGACTCTCAAAACTACGCTGTAACTGCTCAAGACAAACAGGTTGCACCAAACCAGCCAGCACAACCTCGCAAAAGGCAAAACTATGTTGGTACCACACCATTGTGCAACAAGTGCAACCGTCATCATCTGGAGCAAGAGCAGTGTCACAAATGTACCCACTGTGGGCGGTTGGGACATTTGATCAATGTATGTCGTTATGCAAATCAAGCTGCTACAAACCCTGCTGCTGTTCAAGCACGGTTCCCTCCGGGGTCATCTTATAACTGTGGTGACCTTACTCACTACAGAAACAATTGCCCAAGACTTGTTAACGCACCTCCAGCGCGAGGACGAGCATTTAACATCAATGAGGCAAACGGAAACAATGATGCAGCAGTGAACAATTAGTGTTTTGTAATTCCTTGGTTGTTATCTTTTGACACTTCAAGACAATTCGGTTGTTGCATAAATAAAGATTTGTTGTTTTTAGTTCTGCAAAATTTATGCGATTGCGTGAATGTTTGATGCAACCTTATGATGTCAACCCAAAGATAAACTACTCGTGTGGTTCAGTTATCTTATGATCACTTGTGATCTCCCCAAGAACCTTAAACACTCGTTTCTTTTAAGAAACAAAGCCAAACTCTTATTGAAAATGATTAAAGTGCCAAATGAAATCCATGGATTGGATTCCTAGTGTGCTTTAAATATCCATACCTAAAGATAACAAATTAAAGAATCAAGTTAACTAATTTTGTGCTTATGTGTTTTCTTACATGTTTTGTGGTTGTATGTGATCCATCCAAATCCTCACAGAATCTTCCATATCGCATATGAGAGATTCATAATAGGATATCCAAAGATACTATCTTAAATCCTTAATGGACTTCAACATTGTAGTAAAGTCCCTCGGGTTATAAAGTATTATTCTATAATTGGACCTCTTGAATGGTCTGGTTAAACAGATTGATTTTGAAAATCTGATTAGAAATATCATGTGATGATATAGTTAAAAAAAATCCCTTAAGTGGTCTATTTAAGGAGATCGTACGACGGTCTAGTTAAGAAGATCATGTGTTGATCTAGTTAAAAAGATCGTTCGCTGATCTAGTTGAAAAGATCCTTGGGTGGTCTAGTCAAGTCGCTTCATGTTTATTCAATTGATTTTTCTCTACGCATTATGAAATGAACTGTGCGGACTGTGCAAGGGATTACGTAATCATGGAGGCCTACATAATTATGGAATTCAGTGCACAGAAACCACAGGGAGCTTTGTCATGTGTTAAGACCTATAGTGACAAGAATAATGATACGGGAGAAGTCTTGGACCTTGACCGATGTCATTTTATCTTACACTCCCCAATTCTGATTTCAAGCACACACAAGTTTCCTATGATAAGTCTTCATAAGAAACGTTCTTCTGTCCTTAGTTCAAAAATTCCATGTTTTACTACTACAAGGAATTCACTTTGAGGGTTAACAAATTCGCTAAGAGTCCTAACATGGCCCAGAGTTTTACTTAAGGGTTTAATGGATCTATTAGAAGGCGAAACCATCACAGCTGTCTTCACAAGTTTCCTTTAGAATTAAATTTCGGGACGAAATTTCCTAAAGTAGGGGAGACTGTAACACCTGTGTCACTTCAACCATCAAAAAAATGCCAAACCAATGAAATATTGTATTTCATACTTGGGATTTGTAAAAATATGTGTATCTTTTGCACATATCAACTCTGGTTTGATTTTAAGCTTTAAATCGCTTTCTGGAGGGTTATACGCGCTCTGATGCGTAAATATAACCAGTTTAATCCAACGAACACTCCGGAATAGTGAAATAGGCTTAACATACCTTAAATAACCTTTACATAACTTAGAAATAAGTTTTAAAGGCTTTGGTATGGCAAAAACAAGTTAATTCGCTTACAAGGACTAAACTTGACAAACTGCAAAAGTATGCCAATTTGAAGATGGAAGGAGTTGATGCGAGAGGAGTATTTTCCTCGAGATGAGATTCAGAAGCTTGAGAACGAGTACTACAATTTGAAGATGGAAGGGTCTGAAATTGAAGCGTATACAAAAAGGTCACATGAGCTCGCGAATATGTGTCCTAACTTATCACGACCACCACCCCGAAGAATCGAATTGTACATCAAGGGGTTAGCACCGTCAGTCAAGAGTTTGGTCACTACTGCAAATCTTGACAACCTGCCTCGAATCATACGTCTAGCCCACAAGATCACGGATCAGGAGGTGGAGCGTGGCTCGCTACCACCACGTGTTTCTTCTACGACTGCTACCACTGCTACAGCTACTACTCCTGCTACTGACAGCAAGCGCAAATGGAATGATGTGGACAAGGCGTCCAATTCGATACAGTCACAGAAGAAACAAGACACCGGTAGCAATCGCAGTTTCAGTCAGTCATCTTCTGTTAATAAGAGTCAGAGCAGCAATTCGAATCAGGGTTCTTACGCGGGGAAGCAGCCAAAGTGTAACAAGTGCAACTTTCATCATCGTGGGCCTTGTAACTGAGTCTGTCACAGGTGCAACAAAGTGGGTCATATGGCTAGAGATTGCAGGGCTCCACTCCCAAGATAGCAGCAACAACAACCCCCACAGCAACAGCAGTCACAGCAGCAGGATAGGCAGCAACCTCAGCAGAATCAGGGTAATCGCAAGGGTTGTTTTCAGTGTGGTGACGAGGGTCATTTTAGGCGGGATTGTCCTCAGTTGAATCAGAATTCGGGGAATAATAACAACAACACTGGGAATAACAACAATGGGAACAATGGTGGGAATGGTGCACGTGGGAGAGTATTTACTATTGGTGTTGGGGAAGCTAGGAATGATGGCAACGTGGTAACTGGTACGTTTTCAGTGAACAATCTATTTGCTTCTGTTTTATTCGACTCTGGTGCCTATTGGAGTTATGTATCTTTGGGGTTCAGTCGCCAGTTAGGGTTGAGTCCTACACCTCTTGTACACAAACATGTAGTAGAACTAGCTGATGGTAAATCGATTGAAGCTTCACATGTCCTTGTTGGGTGTAAACTCGATATTATGGGTCAAGTGTTCGACATTGACCTACTCCCCGTTACTCTTGGAAGTTTTGATGTGGTCGTTGGCATGGATTGGTTGTCTAAGCATCAGGCGGAAATTCTCTGTAAAGAGAAAATCATGCGTATCCCTCTCCCTAGTGGAGAATCTTTGTCGGTTCAAGGTCATTGTAGTGGTGCAATGGCTGGCATCATATCAGCTATGTAGGCTTAGAAGTGTCTGCGTAAGGGCTACCCTGCTATTTTAGCTCTTGTTACTGATTCTCAACCTGATGAGAGAAGGATCGAAGACCTTCCAGTTGTTCGTGAGTTTCCTGATGTGTTTCCTGAAGAGCTTCATGGTTTACCTCCACATCGTCAGGTGGAATTTCAGATTGACCTCACGCCAGGAGCAGCCCCGATTGCTCGTGCTCCTTACCGTCTTGCGCCAGGAGAGTTGCAGGAGTTGTCAAATCAACTCCAAGAGCTGTTGGAGAGAGGTTTTATCCGACCCAGTTCTTCGCCTTGGGGAGCCCCAGTTCTGTTTGGGAAGAAGAACGATGGGACCTTTCGAATGTGTATAGATTATCGTGAACTCAACAAGGTGACTGTCAAGAACCGTTATCCTTTACCACGTATCGACGATCTGTTTGACCAGTTGCAAGAGTCATGTTTTTATTCAAAGATCGACTTAAGATCGGGCTATCATCAGGTGCGAGTCCGAGAGGAGGATGTTCCCAGAATGGCTTTTCGAATGCGGTATGGCCACTATGAGTTTTTGGTTATGCCATTTGGGTTGACTAATGCACCAGCGGTTTTTATGGATCTCATGAACCGCATGTGCAAACCGTATCTTGACGATTTTGTTATTGTGTTCATCGACGACATCTTGTTCTACTCCAAGAGCAAGGAAGACCACGAGTGACATTTACGTCTTATCTTAGAGCTCCTGCGGAAGGAGCAACTCTACGCGAAGTTCTCTAAGTGTGATTTCTGGATTCGGGAAGTACACTTTCTTGGTCACATTGTTAACGAAATGGGGATACACGTGGATCCTGCTAAGATTGATGCTATTAGAAATTGGGCGGCACCGACGAATCCTTCAGAGGTGCGACAATTTCTTGGCCTCACTGGGTACTATCATCGGTTTATTAAGGATTTCTCAAGGATCGCTCAACCTCTTACCTCATTGACACAGAAGGGTGTTGTATACTCTTGGGGAACGAAGCAGGAAGACGCTTTCCAACTCTTGAAACAGAACTCTGTAGCGCACCGATCTTGTCTCTACCTGAAGGCACCGAGGATTTTGTAGTTTATTGTGATGCTTCTATTCAGCATCTCGGTTGCGTGCTGATGCAACGCGAGAAGGTAATAGCTTACGCTTCTTGACAGTTGAAGGTTCATGAGAAGAACTACACGACTCACGACTTTTAGTTAGTGGCCGTGATTTTCACGCTAAGGATTTGGAGGCATTATCTGTACGGTACCAAATGCACTATCTATACCGATCACAGAAGGCTTCAACATATTTTCGATCAGAAAGAGTTGAACATGCGGCAACGATGTTGGGTAGAGATTTTGAACGATTACGACTGTGCCATCAAGTATCACCCAGGTAAAGCTAACGTCGTAGCTGATGCCCTTAGTCGAAAAGAGACGAAGCCTAAGCGTGTTCGTGCTCTGCAGCTCACTATCCACTCTAACTTACCTGATCAGATTCGTTCCGCTCAGATCGAAGCATGGAATGAGGAAAACCTTAAGGCTGGATATTTGTGGGGCATGGAAAAACGGCTTGTGGAGAGATCTGACGGCACTCATTATTTTATGGAACGGGTATGGGTTCCTTTGTATGGTAATCTTAGAGAGCTTGTGATGGAGGAAGCACACAAGTCTCGATATTCTGTTCACCCAGGTTCAGATAAAATGTATCAGGATCTCAAAGTCATGTATTGGTGGCCGAAGATGAAAGCTCATATCGCTACATATGTGAGTAAGTGTTTGACTTGTGCTAAAGTCAAAGTAGAGTACCAGAAACCCTCAGGCCTGCTTCAACAACCAGAGATACCCATGTGGAAATGGGAGCAGATAGCTATGGATTTCATCACTGGTTTGCCAAGAACTCAAGGCGGAAACGATACCATTTAGGTGATCGTTGACCGTCTCACGAAGTCAGCACATTTTCTAGCAATCACGGAAACGGATAAGTTCTCACAACTTGCAACCATTTATCTCAGAGAAGTGGTTTCTAGGCACGGGGTGCCAACCACCATTATCTCAGATCGAGATCCGCGTTTCATATCCGATTTATGGCTGTCGATGCATAAGTCATTCGGTTCACGTCTCGATATGAGTACTGCTTATCACCCACAGACGGATGGTCAGAGCGAGCTAACCATCCAGACACTTAAAGACATGTTGCGAGCATGTGTGATCGATTTTGGAAAGGGATGGGAGAAACGTTTGCCGTTGATAGAGTTCGCGTACAACAACAGCTACCATACCAGTATTCAGGCAGCTCCGTTCGAAGCATTGTATGGGCGGAAATGTCGTTCTCCTCTTTGCTGGGTTGAGGTAGGTGACAGCCAGATCACCGGTCCTGAACTTGCACTTGAAACTTCAGAAAAGATTGTCCAGATCAGAAACCGTATGGCGGCAGCACGTGACCGTCAGAAAAGCTATGCTGACAAGCGTAGGAAACCGTTGGAGTTCGCTGTAGGCGATCGTGTTATGTTGAAAGTTTCACCGTGGAAGGGTGTTGTACGCTTTGGGAAGCGCGGCAAGCTTAATCCGCGTTACGTTGGGCCATTTAAAATTCTGGAGCGAATCGGTAAAGTGGCTTATAAGCTCGAGTTACCTGCTGAGTTGGGTAACGTCCATGATGTCTTTCATGTTTCGCAACTGAAGAAGTGTTTGTCTGATGAAACACTGGTTGTGCCGTTTCAAGAGCTCAAGATTGACGATAAGTTGCAGTTTGTCGAAGAACCTATCGAAATCATGGATCGGGAAGTCAAGGTTCGCAAGCATAGTCAAATTCCGATCGTGAGGGTTCGTTAGAACTCAAGACGTGGACCGGAGTTCACGTGGGAGCGCGAGGACCAAATGAAGCTCAAATATCCTCAACTCTTTCCTACTGACCAATCTAATTCTGGTGCAAATTGTGAAAAATCCTGTCTTCCACTAAAAAACCAAGCACATTGATATTAAAGTTCGTGTGACAACTGGCACTTTTCCATGCATTCCGTACAATAATTAAATAGTAATATGTGCCTTAATGACTGTGCATGATCTAGTTTACAAGACGAATAAACTTCTAGTTTCTGTTATATACATACAATGGCATTTCATGTTGCAAGACTTTTATCATTACTGCATGCAACCCAATATAGATCTATGAATGCACAGAGCAGAGTTAGCACAGTTGTCAGATAAACTAGAGGTACTGACGGGAGTTCAGTACTTAGACAGACATGATGTTAAGACACAAAATAAGCCCTAGGACCAAGTGTTACACTAGTATAGTGTGTAGGAAAGTAGGGATCACAAAACTGCCTTCCTAGTGATGACATAGGTACCGGAAAGTGCCAGAACCACACTAAAACTGTAAAATTCGGTAGAAAATAAATAAATTCAGCAAAAATTCAGCTTTTAACAACTAAATATAATGCAGAATTATGATTTAATGGTCCTGAATGCTTTCCTAAGTGTCGGGAATCGAAACTGTCATAAAAGGTAACATAAAACACACTAAACTGCATAAATTAGCACTTTAACGAACCAGTAACCAACCGGACACTACCCGAAACACCAAATTTTCACTTGAAGCACTATTTTAATATTACCAAGCTAGTTATGGTCACCGAACATCATATTACATCTAAAAAACATCAAATACATAAAATACCTAACTAGCACCATTACTTTCCAACTAAATCAAGTAACTAACCATTAAATGTTACACTTTACCCCCCCCCCCATTTGATGGCCGGTTAGGGGACATGGGTCCCACACTTGATTTCTTTCTTGTATTTTATAAGATTTTGTTGGAGTATATTCCAACATAATATTCCATATGCTACTAGAATTTTATAAAAACCACTAGATTAAAACACTAATCACTCATCATCTTCCAACACCAAAACTCTCTTCTTCTTCCCCTAAACTCACGGCCCAAACACCCTCTTCTAACCCCTCATTTTCAATCCATTCCTTCTTAATCTAAGCATCCTACAAGGTGTCTTAAGCATATTTAGGAGGCTTGGAAGCATTGGAAGTGGAAGGACCTCATCTAGGAGCTTTTATCCACTCTATTTCTTCATCATCTTCATATTTGTTCTTCCCTAGCCATAGTGCTAGTAGTAAGCTTCTTTGATCTTGTTTTTACTCATAATTTTAATGGTTAAAGTGTGAAGTAACTTGGTAAACTAAAGAATCTCAAGAAACATAAAGATGAACATTAACATAAAACTCTAAAACATGAAGATCCAGTTGTTCTAGTGTATGTATTGAGCTTATTTGTTGATTTCTTGTGTTTATGGTGTAGATCACCATATGAAGCTTGCTAGATGATGAATAAACACATGATCTAGCAAGTGTAAGGATAGATCTTGAGAAATTTGTAATGATCATCCTTTATGTAAATCATGAACTTGAAAATAAACTTGTTTTAGTGCATGATGATTATTTCTACAAGTTATAAGTCTTGAAAATAAAAGATTTCAAGAATAATATTTTCAAGAAACTAAAGCTTACTACATGATTTAACCTGATCATGGTGTTTAAAGGAAGTAAACATGTTTTAAGTGTTAAATCAAAGCTAGAAACATATTGTTAACAAGAAAAATACAAGAAGAAATATTTTTAGAAAAACTTCATACAAGTTGTGAAGAACTAAAATCTTCAAGAATGAATTTTATAAACTATAAACTATGTTTTTAAGGGTAACTTAACCTACTAAATAGCATACTAAGTTACTACAACTTTTTACAAAATTTCAAGTTGATGTCAAAGTGTAAAATGCGTATTTAAAGCATATGGTGAGTCTTGTTTATGTTGTTGATGATTGATGATGACTTTAAAAGAAAATGATATGCTTTGAAAGCATGGAAACCTCCATTTTTAAGGGGAAACTATGGCAAAATTTTTGTAGAATTTAAACACTTAGAAAAATATTTTTAAACCAGTGTTTGTAAGTAAATTTTAACCACGGTTTTTATATAAAGTTTGCCATTAATTTTGTTACAAAAATTATAAATATTGGAGGTTGGATTTTTATAAATAAAAGTGACTAAATATGTATTTAGGAAATATATATTTAGAAGTCACCATGTGTGTGATTATTTGTATACTTTGCGTATTAGTTATATTATTTTAGGACTTGAAATGATATAACTCCTCTTAATACCAAAAATTACAATCCAAAATATTACCAAAATTCCAAAGATTTAATATACAATGAATACTCAAAATACCGGTAAAACCGAACAAAGGAATATAACTTACAAAATGTTCCGGACATAATATTTATGTATATATTTTGGAAAATAATATTTTGGACACCAAAGGAAACAAAAATATGATTTCTACAATTATTACAAAACTTATATCATATTTTTGACAAAAAGAAAATATATTATTTTTGGGAAAATAAAGATATGTATTCTCTTGGAAATATTAGGAGACATATTATTTTTGGAAGAAATATATTTTCTCAAACAAAAACGGAACATATTATTTTGGAGAAAAATAAACATATATATATACATATATATTTTCCAAGTTAGACTCGAAAATATATTATTTTTGGTTCTTGTATGAAAATACAAATATTCTTGCTCAAGGGAAAAATTATAAATAATTTTTCTAAGTAATATTTCTTAAAATATATATTTTGGAAATATATATTGGTGAACTTTTATTAAAGAAAATATTCCGAAAAAGTTAATACAAAATTAAGTATAAGAATACTTAATGAATACGATAAAAATACGTATTCTCGTACGTATAAATATTCCGGAAAAGTTAATACAAAATTAAGTATAAGAATACTTAAGTAATATTTCCAAAATTACATGTATTTCATGTAACAAGTTGGATCTTGGGCGCTGGTGTAGTTTCTAGAAGTAAATTCCAAGTTTAGATGTCATCCACTTTTGTTAATTTGTAACTTAGTCGAAGGTTGTGCTGTTTAAAGCTTAAATAAATGGTGTTGTAATACTTTAAATTTAATGGATGAACATCGTTTTGATCATATATTCGTTTATTATAATTGAATGCAATGGTATTAAACAAGTCACACATCATACGCTTCTGTAAAATTCAGGGTGTGACAAATCGCCTAGTGACAAATACTTTTGAATAATAGTAAGATATAATTACTTGATAAACTGCACTATTGGACGAAAGTTAGCCAATGAGTGATATGACCACCTTCACATCGGAACTGCCACCATGTGACAAATACTGATTGAGTTTTGGGTAAATATAAACAAATATAAAAACCCTTAATGCTACAGTATAACAATATAGTTTTATAAAAACAGAATGAACTCGACAGTATTTATTACTGATAAAATGTTTTCAAAACGCGTTTCAGGTAATTTGCTGTAAAGATAATAGAAGCCAGCTATGGAGCACTGAAGACTTAAATAAAGTGGCTATAAATACCTGAATAAAAGAAGAAATTTATGTTTTATTTATTTGGGTGTATCCCTATAAAAACAATTGAATTGAATATGGGTGTTTTAGCCCATTTATTTAATATTAAAAGTTGGTGTTTATATAAACTCTTAAATTATTTCCTAACTACGATCCTGATGAAAAAATTTTCCGCTGCATATTTAATAAACATCGGTACCATCTGACTGATTCACGAGTCCCGCTCCCAGGGTGGGGTCAGGGGTTGTGACACTTTTTTCTCTCTCAAACAAAAATCATATATGTTTCTCTCTATATGAGATCACGAAAATCAGATCTGTTTCTCTCCATGCTCACTTACCGGAAATCAGATCTCTCTCCCTCAGATCTGTTATGGTGACGAGAGTGAACGGCGATGGTGTTTGCGGTGGTTGTTTGCGGAGGTGTGGTGGTATTAAAATCAGATCTGTCTCTCTCTCTCTCTCTCTCTCATATCACAAAATTTTGATCTCTCTCTTTTGCTCACTTACCCTAGGTGGTGACGGTAGGTAGAGGTGGGTGATGGTGTGGTGAAACTATAACGGGGGTGGTGGTTTTGTGACTGGTAGTGTTGGTGTGGGGGCAGAGGTAGGGGTGACGGTGTTGGTCGTGGTGGCATTAGGGTTGGTGGCAGCGTTCGGGGTTGGTGGGTGATGGTGTGGTGGCGTCGTTGGGGGTTGGGTGGTGACTTTCACCGATGGTTTCTCTCTGTCTCATACAAACAGAGTTGTTTCTCTCTCTCTCTCATATCACAAAAATCAGATTTCATTCTCTTTTGCTCACTTACCGGAACCCTAGGTGGTGGTGGTGGGTAGAGTTGGGTGATGTCGGTGATGCCGGTGGTGCCGATGAGTTTCTAAATTTTTGTTTCATCCCGGTGGTGTCGGCGGTGCCTGTGGTGCCGATCTTTGGTTGTTATTGATCTTTTGTTTGTTTCATCCCGGTGGTGTCGGTGGTGTCTGTGGTCCCGGTGGTGCCGATTTTTTATATCATCGGTAAATTGCCATTCTTTAGTTTTTATTATTTGAAACTGTGTTTTTTGTTCTTTGTTTTTGTTATTGATCTTTTGTTTGTTTGTTTTTTGCTAGAGTGCTAGTTCTGATCTTTGGTTGCTTAAAATGGGTTTGTTTACAAGGAGTTTTTGGTTCTGAAGCTCACTGTTGTTTCTATGATTTGCTCTGTTCAGTTGGTTGTGTTGAAATAAAGATATGGGTTGAGTTGCTGAAGCTCACTGTTGTTTCTATGATTTGCTCTGTTCAGTTGGTTGTGTTGAGATCCTTACATGGAGACCCAACTGCAATTTGAACTTTTCTTCATATGCGGTAATAGTTGAAAACATTTTTTCTTTGCAGTGATAGTTGAAAACATTTTTTTCTGACAATTGACGACGATGGCGTGGCAAGGATGGTGGAGGGTAGGTTTTTGACCTGCAACCCCACTTTGCAGCCATGATTTTTGGAAACTTTGAGCCAAACCCTGTTATTTCAAGACCCACAGATGGTCTTGATTTTTGTTGTTGGTTTTTATATTTCAGTCGATGATGATAAGTATCAACTTATCTGAGACATCTATGAGTCATGATTTTGGTTGAGTTTTGTGTGTTAAGATTCTAAAATTTCGTAAGGGAAATTGGGTCGGTCGTAGTTTGATACTGATGTTTGTTGATTCTGATGTCTATGAGGATCAGTTAAAAACCGGGCCTAAAAAGTTAAAAACCAGGGGGTAAAAAAAGGTTAAAAACTGGGGGGTTAAAAAAGGTAAAAACCGGGGGTAAAAAAAGTTTAAAACCGGGGCGTAAAAAAAGTTTAAGGGCGTAAAAAAAAGTTTAAAACCGGGGCGTAAAAAGAGTTTAAAACCGGGGCGTAAAAAATTTAAAACCGGGACGTAAAAAAATTTTAAAATCGGGGCGAAAAAAATTTTAAAACCGGGCGTAAAAAAATTATCTGAAACTTTACTTCATGTTTATAAATTTTTTATTAAAAAACAATCTTATTAATTAAAGCACAATAAAAAATTATACCAATCATTAATGGCCATAGTAAAAGACCAGTTAGCCCTTTCCCACTAAAAAAATGTCATTAATTAAAACACAATCATTATACTGCTTTATTGTATTTTAATTTCATCCATCAAAACACATTTGATCAATGGTTAATATTGCTTTCTACGGTTCTCACAACTCAAGGTGGTTCTCATTTTACCCAATCCCTATGTATGTATATATATATATATATATAGGTTGGGGTTCGGCTACAAAGTCAATTTTTCCTACAAAGTCATAACACACCACAATTTCAGCCATAAAACACACTCGAAACCCACAGATAACTGAGTTAAAATCACTAAAACACAATATCCAAACTCTAACAGTTCATAAAAATTCAAACACGCTATCGTAAAACTATTAATATAAAACACAACATGATAATCAACATAAAATACACTAATGTTAGTCATTTAATAATAAAAGCCTTATAATCCAAAACACAACACAAAACCTACAAATATCGCATTTTGGTAATCTACACTTTGTTATTTGTGCGTTTTGAGTGTGTTTTATAGTTGGCATTATGGTGGGTTTCTAGACTTTTTACACTTAGGAAAAATGGACTTTGTTGCCAACTCCCACCCTATATATATATATATATAGGGGGCGGTTCCCCTAAGAAGCCTATTTTGCCTAAGTTGCCTAAGAAGCAATCTACACCATTTTTTTAAACAACCAATGGACCAGATTAGATCCCTAATATTAAACTAGATAGGTAAACAAAATAAAACGCGCGGGGGTATTTTCGTCATAAACAAAAAAATAGTACTGGACAAAAAGCAAAGCAGTTATTGAAGATTCAAAAACAGTTCTTCTTCACTCTCTCTCAAAACTTCCCAATCGCTAACAAACGTCCCCTAAAATCGACAATCAGACAGACGAAAATCGAACAAACAACAACAAAAACAGCATCAACGATGGATTCAGAGAGTACGTTCCATTTTTTTTTTTGCATTTTGGTGTATTCGTTTCAATTTTGTACGGTTTTTCTAAGTTTCTTCGAAATCAAATCGATTACACAGGTTCTAAGAGATCTACAAGAAGCCAGAAGCATAAAGAAACAAAACCTGATGACGATTTCGAAGGTTTGTTAAGGATCTGTAAACGAACAGATTTCTAGGGTTTTAATATGTCTAAACTGATTCATGTTCTGCATTTTATAAAACAGATCGATCGTTGTGTTTTAATGAAATAGTGCTGGTTTATTTTTTGTGTTGGCTTATTTTCTGTGCTGGTTTAACCTATGTGCTAGTTTAGTGTTTTAGAAATATCTAGCACAAAGTTGTGGTTGGTTTTCTGGTTTTGAAATCGGTGCTGGTTTAACTTCCGTGCTAGTTTAGTGTTTTTTAAGAAACTAGCACAAAGTTCTAGTTGGTTTTTTGGGTTCCAAATATGTGCTGGTTTACTATCTGTGCTAGTTTATTGTTTTAGAAGAAACTGGCACAAAGGGTTTAGTGTTTTCTAGTAAACTAGCACAAATTCTAGTTGGTTTACCGTCTGTGCTACTTTAGTGTTTTAGAAGAAACTAGCACAAGTGGTTTTTTGGGTTCCAAATCTGTGCTGGTTTACCGACTGTGCTACTTTTAAATTCAGGAGATAAGTAATATAAGTTTCAGTTGCTTTTTTGTGTGTGAAAACAGAGCTGTACAATCCCAAACCACTACAAATTGTACAACTAGGAGAACCAATCCCTACTTTTGATAATGAACCTTTGCATCCCATTCCACTCAAAGTTGTAAGACCAACAAAAAAGGAATATTATACGAGTCCGAAATTTTGGAATGAAGTAGCAATCTGGGGGCCAAGCTATACCAATCATCCTACTTCTGGTGGTGAACCTTCAGATCCCATAAAAGAAGAGATTGATGAGAAACATGAAATCTCAGTTGTACAACCCAAAAAAGAAGAAGATGATGAAAAACAAAAGATCCCCATCCTACAACCTAAACATGAAGAAGATGAGGAAAAACCTATAATCTCAGTCAAGAATTTTGGAAGGAAGTAGCAATCTAGCCAGCTCCTGCTATGATCATCATGTTTATGTTGTTTGTTTTAGTTTTCTAATGTTATCAATGCTGTTATGTATTATGATCATGTTTTTCTGAACCTTATGTAACAATGATGTTTTGAATTATAAAAATCATGGTTTATTATGTATTAAATGATCAAAATGGTACTGGTTATTGTTTTTTTAATATATAGTACACTTTATAACTTGTGCTGGTTACTATGTTTCTTCTGAAATTACTTGCAGGCTCATCAGACAGTGACTTCGAACAACCGGAAAAGAAACAAAAAACAGCACTAAAAGTTGTTGCCACAAACCTTGAACCTATACGATCAACACTTTTCAAGGAATTTGATAAGAAAAAAAGAATTAGAATCAGGAACAGCCCAAAAAACCTTGCTCAATTCATGCAAGTGTTATCTGACGAACAGAAAGCAGAAGTAGATAACATGGGATTTGAAAGCATGAAGAACTTTGATATAACAAATATACCAACTAATCTGGGATACTGGCTCACTAATAATTATGAACCTACAATCAACACACTGAATCTAGGTACACATAATGTAGTGATAACACCTAACCTAGTACAAGAAGTTCTTGGCATACCAATGGGTAAAGTGAAGGTTACGGAGACTAAACCATCAATGAGTGATCCAGTTGTTGCAGAGTTTAGAAATCAATTTGAAATTGATGATCAACTGCCAAAAATGCATCATATTATTCATGTTGTGAAAGAACAGAAGGAGAGTGGAAGGCTATTTCAACTGAACTTTCTTGTAATGTTCAACTCAATAATGGCAGAGCTCACACACGGTGGCAGCGTCAACATGAAATTCCTTACAACATTGCAACCTGATGTAGATATTAAGGATGTTGACTGGTGCAGCTACGTGATCGACTGCTTAAACAGAAAGACAACAAGCTGGTTCCAATCTAAAGCAGCACATTACATCGGACCGATAACATTTCTAGTGGTATGTTGTAGTTATCTAAAAATGATCTATATTTATTGTTTTTTTATCAAACATGATAACAAAAACTAACTTGTAAATCAATCAGTTGGTTTATGCTCATGATACATACCAAAGAACAAATCCAACACAGAAGATGATAACAGCTGTAATGTATCATAAAAATGATACAATTAAAAAGCTTGATCCGGTGGTGGAAAGCAATAAAAGAAAGAGAAGTGAAAAAGATGGGAAACCAGCACAGAAACTCACCTTGACAACACAAACACCTACTCAAAAGGTGGTGAAGAGTAAGAAGAAAACAAGTTTGAAAGCAGCAACAACTGGTGAAACAGAAGAAAATGAAAAACGAAAGAATTTGAAGGTAAAACTGAAGATGAAGAAAAAAGCACCAGCTGAACAACCTCTATCCACATATCAAAAAATCTCAAAGGAAACTGATGAAGCTAGAAATCATTACTTTAGTGACTTCCCAGAATCTCTAGACATTACACAAAGTTTGGACATTCCACAATCCCAGGAAAAACTCTCACAAATTCCACCTACAAATCCAACAAGTGGAGTGGTAATTTCTATTTTATTGTGTTTATCTGTAGTATTACTGAAAAAAGTGCTGGTTTAGATGGTTATTGAAAAAATGTGCTACTTTTATGACATTTGTTGAAAAATGTGCTACTTTTATGACATTTAGTGTTTGGAATGTTAAATTGTGCTAGTTTATACCTAGTATATGTTAGTTTAATGTTAGAATTTGGAATGTGAAATTGTGCTGATTTATATGCTAAAGTGTGCTGGTTTAAATGGATTGTAAAACTGTGCTAGTTTGAAATTGTGCAGATTTTTTTTTTGTATGTAAAAATAAAAAAGGAAAATGTGCTACTTTTACAATTTGTGCTACTTTATAAAAAGAATGTGCTACTTTTACAATTTGTGCTACTTTATAAAAAGAATGTGCTGGTTATCTTTTCAGGAATGGATTTGTCTGATAAAATCCAAAACAAAAGAGCTGGACATGCATGTCAAAGAAACACACGAAATGATTGCAGAATGTTTAACAAAGTACAGAGGTGAGGAGGTTGTGGATGCTGTGGATGAGTGGAGAAAAAGATTGGTAGTATATGGTGAAAAGTACAATTTCGAGAAGCAAGAATCAGAAGCAGGGAATGAAGAAAAGAAAAAAGGAGGAAGTGGAGAGAAGACAGAAGGAGGGAATGAAAAGGAAGAAGGGAATGAAGTTAAACTTACCCAATCAAAAAAAAATGGTGGTCTCACAATTTGATTCAACTCCTTTCAGAATCACCAGTTCAATGTGGCCAGAGATTATAAAAGAAATAGAAATGGCAGAACAAGCAGCAAGCAGCAAAAAAGATGGTGCTGATCATGGAGTTGGTGGTGAAGAAGAAAAGGATGCAGGTGGAGAAAAGGCTAAAGATGGTAAACCTGATGGGGAAACAACAAAGAAAGGAGGTGAAGATGCTAATGAACCACCAAAGGGAGAAAGTGACACTGCTGGTCAACCAGCAAAGAAAGAAGGAAATGAGGCTGCTGGTCAACCAGCACAGCAAGGAGAGGTTTTTAAAACACCAGAAAAGGAAACCAAAAAAGACAGTGAAAAACAAGAATTCATAGGTGAAGACCTAAACGCCGGAGACCAGAAGAAAAAAAGACAAAGCAAACGTACAACTCACCCTGCCGAACCTTTATGTTCACCATATATGCAGCGAGTTGTACAAATAAAAACAAAAACTGAAAAAATTGAAGAAAGGATAGCCGAATGGATGTTCTCGACAGTTGACGACCCCTGGTAAGTATAAAAACCAACAAAATCTTAATTGGATAAAAATAAGTATTTAAACTAATGTGTATTACAACAATGCAGGGTGTTTATATTTGAGACAGCATTTAGCACAACCCTTTCAAGGGTATTTCTGGAGTCGCTTCACCCGAACTTATACATACATGTCCAAGTCCTAACAGCTTGGTCATTGGTACTAAACAGTGAAGAGGTCTACAGAAGCAAAGGTTCACCGGCAAGAGTTTTCTGCCCATGCAACATGCTGGTATGTTTTCTAATATGTGCTGGTTTTAATAACAGATTAGAAAAAGCACATTTAACAAAATGTGCTGGATTATTACACATTGTGCTGGTTTTGAAATATTAATGTTTTATTAATAGCTGGTTAGTCTAATATATGAAATGCTATTATTGTGCTGGTTCATAACACATTGTGCTGGTGCTGGTTTATAACACATTGTGCTGGTTTCTGTGCAGGGAGAAAACAATTTCAAACCAAAACTGAACAAAAAGACCTGCACACAAAATTTCAGAGAAAACATTGCCGCGACATTGATGACTACCGGGTTTGAATCTATTAGGAAAGTGGACATGTTGTTCATTCCAATACTACAAAACAAGCACTACTACATTGTATGTTTTGATTTCAAGGGAGAAGACATCAAGATTATAGACAACATGAAAGGGAAAGCAAAAGCACAAAAAATGGCACGTGCTAAAAGAGTGGTAATATATTGATGCCCATTAATTCTGTGCTGTTTATTTTAATTATATTTGTGATGCTTAGGGATTTTGATTTTGAAAATTTTCAAATTACAGAAAGAAATTGTATGTGATTACCTTGAAGTTGAATACCCAACAATGCACCCAAAGATGTCGCCCTTGGAACCAGAAATAATGAAAATGTCGTGGCAAACGGAAAAGAACTTTGTAGATTGTGGTGTCTTTGCAATGAGACACATGGAGACATACACAGGGAAGCATGTGAGCAAGAAGGAATGGGATAGTGGGCTGTCGAAAGAGTCACCGGAACAAGACAAAGAGTTGGTTGAACTGAGATACAAGTATTTAAGCAAAATACTTTTATCCGACATCAACTTAGCGAAAGGTGAAATGATGGAACTGTTAGAGAAGTATGAGGAGATGGAGCCTGAAAAGAAAGAGGAATGCAAGAAAAATGCGGAAAAGAAAATCAATGACAGATTGAACAAGAAATATTGATTGTGTTGGTTGAACAATATAACATTAGTTTGGTAGTTGTCTGTAATATTTTGTGCTGGTTTAACAATTAATATGGTGCTGGTTTAACAATTACATTGTACTGCTTTAACAGTTATATTAGGAAAGTTAATTTTATGCTGGTTTTACAATTAATATTGTGTTGGTTTCACTATGACAATATGTGATGGTTTCATAGAAGAAGTTTAAAATTGTGCTGGTTTTATAATTGTGCTGGTTTTAAAGAACAAAGTTTAAAATTGTGCTGGTTTTAAACAGTATATTGAATGTTGAAAAATCAAATTCTTGACAATTGCATTTACAAATCAACAAAAACTAATAATGTGCTGGTTGAATGTTGTAAACATAATAAGAATACAAGAAATCCAAACTGAAATGAAAAAAATAACAAATCCAAATATCATGATTTCCAAGACACACGACTAACTGCTCTTCTGGGAATCAGCAACAGTAGTCTTCATCTTACAAGTCCGACTATTATGTCCATGACCTCCACATATCAAACAACCTCTAGTTTTAGGTTTCTTTGATATTCTTGAAGATGATACCTCACGAAAAGACTTTAAGCGTTTGTTTGAACCACACCCCTTGTTTCTAATACCACTAGGTGGAAGAATGGTAGCAGAAGACGATGAACATGGCTGATCAGCACGAAGAATATTAGCTAATCTTGCATTCTTGTCAAGTGATTCTGCAGGAAGGTCAGCAGAATCAACCTTCAACTTCGACTCGATCACTTGGTCTCTATACAACGATAACAGGTCTATATTTGTAACAAGACGGTTAACAATATGTTCAGTTGCAGTCATTATCTCACGCACAATGCTGGAAGCACGTTCAACTTGATTACCAGCAGCATTTTGATCAAAACTCGAAACTTTTGTCTTTTTTGGAACAACATCTCTTGTCCAACGCCCCATAACATATTTTTTAGGGAACTCCTTTATACCACAAAGACGAAGAACACAAAAGGCATGCCTACATAGCAAACCATACTGCTCATATCGGTTGCAGCTGCATTTAATTACCATATCCTTAGGAGTAAAAAGAACCTACACAAATAACAAATGCTTTATATTGTGCTAGTTTATAACAAAGTGTGCTGGTTTATATATGTAAAATTCTAATTGTAAATATAAATCACTGTGCTACTTAAAATGTATTGTAAAAAGCAGAACATGTTTGTGCTACTAAAGGTATAAATAAATACCTCATGAAGGCCGGGAAGATTGACCTGTAGAATATAAAACTTAATTGAATCACCAACTTCTTCTTCACGCCTGCACATACAATTCTTGCAAGCAAGTCGAATTTCTTCTTGAACATCAAAAAATATCCCCCGAGTATAAATCTTTACAGCTTCCAGTTCCAATTCATAATTGGTTTTCATGGCAGGTTGTGTGTATCTGGTATCATGATCACGTTTGCTGCGCTTAAACCTCTGAGATTCCATTGCAGTATCAAAATGGCTCAAAAACTCAACTAATGACAATTTTGTGTTGGTTAATTGACCAAAAAAATGATTTTCACTCTCAGACCTAGATGTTGTACGCATAAGACCGGACATATGTTCATGACGATAGTATGCAGGAATCCAATCTGATCTGAGGTTGTACATATCAGACAGCCAGCTGTTACTAGTAAGGTTGTACTTAATCATTAAATCACACCATTGTGTCTCAAACTGTGCTGGTTCAAGAGCATCAGTCCATACAACAGCACATATATCATCTTTAAAAACCTCATCTTGTGATAGCTCAGTACCAACCTATAACAAAAAAAATAATTAGTATATTAAAACAGCAAAAAAATCCTAAAATGTGCTGGTTTATATGTTAAAGTGTGCTAGTTGATGTATAAACTTAAACTATGATGCTTAAACTGTGATGGTTTAAAGAAAGTGTGCTGGTT
The DNA here is from genome assembly GCA_030545235.1 of Helianthus tuberosus. Taxonomy (NCBI): domain Eukaryota; kingdom Viridiplantae; phylum Streptophyta; class Magnoliopsida; order Asterales; family Asteraceae; genus Helianthus; species Helianthus tuberosus. The sequence continues at coordinate 21,048 of JARYGA010024848.1, forward strand.
TAAAAGTGTGCTGAGTTATATGCCAAAGTGTGCTGGTTTAAAAGTGTGCTGATTTATATGCTAAAGTGTGCTGGTTTAAATGGATTGTTTAAAGTGTGCTGGTTTATATGCTAAAAGTGTGCTGGTTTAATTTATGATGGTTTAAAAAATTATAACATTGTAAAACTGTGCTGGTTTAAGAAAGTTACCTTTTCAGAAACTTTGATCATTATATGCCACATACACAAACGATGTCTGGTATCTGGGAAAACATCTCGGATGGCAATTTTCATTGCAGGGTCCTGATCAGTCACAACCACCTTAGGTGCAACACCAAAAGCCTTCAAAAAACTTTGAAGAAGCCATTTATATGATTCAGCAGTTTCAGATGCTAACAAAGAACCAGCAAACGTGACATTGTGATGATGATTATCGATTCCAGTGAACGGAACAAATACCAAGTCATACCTAAAAATTGAATTGATTATATTACAACTGCTTGCTGAATTGTGCTAGTTTAATAAAAATATGAATAAATGATCTACAAAAAATGAATAAAATACCTGTTCGTACGGAACGTAGCATCAAAAGACATAACATCCCCAAAGACCTCAAAATTCAGTTTCATTTCTTCATCAGCCCAAAATAATCCAGCAAGAGAACCTTTTTCATCACAATAAAATTCACAAGAAAAATTCGGCAAATACAGCTTCTTCTTCATAAGACGTTGGACAGCCATGTCCACATCAAACTCTCCAATGAACAAATTAATATCTCTTTTAAAATTTTTACAATCAGTAGACGTCACTCCAACCTTATCAAATCCACCACGAATCTTTCTCATAAGGTTGAATGCCCTAACTGGACCAATATTCATCTCAGAAAAATCAGAAAGCAGTTGCTCTTCAGTGAATGTCAACTTTCTAGACGAAGCTAAAAGATGATAATCCTCTTCATCAACAAAAGAATGATTATGCTCCTCAAATACATGAGAAATTCTATAAGTATTTTTTGGAGTTAAAGACAAACGGATGTGTGCCTTACATCCGGTACGTTTAGAAGGTCTCCTCCTTCGGTCATTTAACTTTTTATCAGCACCAACACTATCATTTACCGTGTCAACAGCACAGGATGTCGCTGAACCCTCTTTCGCACAAACAAAGTACTTTCTAATCACAACACCATTTTTTGAAGATTGAGTATGCTTTCGACCCTCAAACCCAGATAACTTAGCATACTTCTTATAGAAATTAAAGGCAGAATCAATTGACTGGAAATGCATACCAACTACAGGTTTGGAAGAATCTGGAACAATAGGAGTATAATACTGATTACCAGTAGTTGGACAGATACGAACTCCTGAACAAATCAAAAAACCAGAACAAATAAAAGATATCAGCACAAACTTTACAATAAACCAGCACAAAAAACAAGCACAACTTTACCAGGCAAACTAGCACAAAATAAAGATATCAGCACAACTTTACAAAACTAGCACAAAATAAAGATATCAGCACAACTTTACAAAACTACACTTTACAAAACAGGATGTCAATTCCTACTATCTCTCTTCAAAAAACCAGCACAACTTCAGAACTACACTTTTAAATAAAAACCAGCACAACTTAGATCAAAACTAAAAACCTAAAAAGTAGATGAAATTAAAACTAGAAGGTATTTTACCATCGACAGTAGTAGACATCATTAAAATAGAGGAGGATAAATCAGCAAATCAATGAATGAACAGAGGAGCTAGGGTTCCAGCAAATCGATGAAAACGATGAACGATTCAGCAGGATTGATCTCAATCTCGCAGGTACCGGCAAATCGATGAAAACGATGAACGATTCAGCAGGATTGAGATTGAGATTTGCGATTGATTTAGATGTGGTCAGATGATGAAAACGATTGAATTAGATGTGGTCAGATGATGAAGCTCAATGAATGAATGAATGAAAAATATGAAAGAAGGAATGAAAATCGTGTGATTAAAACTAAGTACAGATCTGTTTGAAATTTGCATTTTCCAATATTACCCTTTCACCTAAATTAATGAGATTGCCACATGTAAGCTCAAGATTGCTTCTTAGGAAACTTAGGGAAGATTAAATTCTTAGTTGAACCTCTACCTATATATATATATATATATATATATATAGGGTAAGGTTCATGCGAGAACCACCCTTATTGCTAGAACCGCGAGAACCAATGTGAACACAAAATAACATCTAAAAAAAATCAAAAAAGCACTCAAATTTTTTTTTAATATTTAAAAAAAAAATCGTTATACTTTGTTACCAAAAAAAAAAAATTTCGAGTAACAAATATCCATGCACATGTGCATGTGTATCATTACTTCGACAAATTCGGTAATACGTTATCAGGAATAGACAATTACACTTTAATTTACAATATCATCTGTAATACACTACTTTTTACATTACCAATATTCAAAATGCACATGTGCATCATTAGGTATAACCATGATATAACGTGTTTTGGTACAAAAAGTTTGTGATTTTGAATGGAGAAGTAGGCCCATATACATGTTTTTTGGTTAGTTATATCTAGTGGTTGATGGTTTGGTTATAGTTGTCAATTTAAGATGTAATATGTTGATTGGATGGTATAAATGGTGTTTACATACATGTAATAAAGTGAAAATATTGGTAATGGTATTGTATTATGGATGGTATGAGGTAATGGTAGTGTATTATGGATGGTATGATAGATGAAAGGGAAAGTGTATTCAAAGTAGTGTACCAAAACACCTTATTTCATGTTGATACAAATAGATGCACATGTGCATTTCTAATATTGGTAATGTAAAAAGTATTGTATTACACATGGTAGTGTAAATGAAAGTGCAATTGTCTAATATTTGTAATGAATTACGAAATTTGTCAAAGAAATGACAAAAATGCACATTTGCATGTTTGTGTATTATGGATGGAATGATAGATGAAAGAGAAAGTAGTGTACCAACACACCTTATTTCATGTTGATATATATAGATGCACATGTGCATTTCTTATTTTGTTAACGTAAAAAGTAATGTATTACACGTGGTAGTGTAAATAAAAGTGCAATTGTCTAATATTTGTAATGAATTCCGGAATTTGTCAAAGAAATGATACAAATGCACATGTGCATGAATAACTGTGACTCGATTTTTTTTTTTTTGAAATTTAATTTTTTTGTTATAAACGAAATATAGCAATTTTTCCAAAAAAAAATAGTAATAAAAAAAATTTTGGGTGGTTTTTAGATTTTTTTTAGGTATTACTGTTTGTGTTTACATTGGTTCTCGCGGTTCTCGCAACAAAAGGGTGGTTCCTAACGGATCCTTCTCCTATATATATATATATATATATATAGGGTCAGGATTTAGAGAAAACGATAGAAAGTATGAGAACGGTGAGAACGCTTATTGATCATCCGATCAAAACAATCTATGAACAAGATTGGCGCGGTGGCATTTTAGTAAATAACATCAATTTTATTACGTGGACGCGCTTCATTAAGGGTAAAAAAATAAAAAAACCATTCCTCACATAAAACGCCATTGAAAAATAAAACGCCAACTAAATACAAAACGCCATTTTTATCACTGCGTACTTTTTTCTGTGTTTTTATTTAAGCTCTCTGGCTACAAAAACGCCAAAAAATATGAAACGCCACTATGTATAACGCCAAAATGTTAATTACATTTTTTGTTATAAAAAATAACATCCCGCCTAAACTACGCGTCAAAAAAATTATACAAATAGAAACATCTCACCACCTTCCGTTTATCACACCAAAAAAACACACAGTGGTTGCTAAAAAAATTTACAACTCAATGTAAAACGCCAAAAAATACAACGAGAGCAAACATCTTTTCTTTGATCCTCAGTAATGTTCTGCATGAAGCTTCATTTAATGATTTGTTACGTGAGTGTAGTAAGATTTTGCTGCATGAGATGGACAAAATTAAAAAAAGAGGGACTGATGACACCTATATGTCATACTGTCATCTTTGTTCCTGAAGAAGGTTTGGATGATAAGAAGAGACCTATACCAGTGTTAATGCTACTTTGGCCTCAATGAATATGATGAAGACCACAGGCAGATAGCATCCACCCACAGGGGGTCGATCTATGTCTCCAACATCCACAAAGACACTTCAACACATGAACAAAGAAAATAAACAACGGCAAACCCAAAACACCATTTATTTGTCACATTTCTTGTAGTTTCAAAAGAAAAAAGAGACTGATGACACTGAAGATTTAAAATCATAAATTGCTTCTACTTTGTTTTTTTTTTTAATTTTCTTTATCTATTGTTTGTCTTGTAATGTCAGTTAATAAACAACAAAAGAATATTAATACTAAAATGAAAAATATAATAAAACACCAAAATTAGCAAATACGTGTAAAACGTCATAATGCCATAAAAACGCCCCTAAAAAACTACCAAACTATAATAAAATTAATTTGAACAACTAATATTATAAAAAAAAGTGTGTGAAACAATGTGCAAAGAATATAAAACAAAAGAAGTCCAATAGTTATCTAACAAACATTGGAAAACAAAATGCCATAATTACAGCCGTCGAAAAAATTTGACGTGTTACACAATTAAAACAGTTGAGTATGAAAACAAAACACGGTAAACTGCAAAAAACAGTAAAATGAAACGACGAAAAACATAATTACTAACATTTATTATATTAAATTTATTTATCTTTTTCAAAACGCCATAATTACCTGTCATACGCGGGAAAAAAAGTCAATATAAAAGAAGACCATGAGAACCCAAGCTCAAACACGCCAAAAAGACTAAAATGCCACATATTCTCCAAAACGCCAAAAATTTTAAAAATGGCTAAGGTTATTGCATGGAGGTTTGAAAGGAAAGAAAAACGATTCATCATAAAGTTCTCTGACAGGAGAAGGGTATGAATGAAAATGTTCAGAAGGATATCCTGGCCCTTGGGATTCCAATAGATAACGATTGTGAAAGAACGAGAACTGTAATAAAAAGACTGGAGAGAAAGTTTCCAGCCGAAGATGATGAATATGATGATAATATTGAAGATACTTGACGTGCAGTCGTGGTACATGCAAATTTAATCCAAATAACAACTAATAGATAGTGGTAAATGGGTATCGAACTCAAGGAGTATGTGGAAAATGTGTTGATTCTATAGCTTTGCACTTTAACTAAAATTAAACTACAATTGCAGAAATTAAAATTCAAGAGTTGATGGTTTTGGTTTTAAGAACTAATAGTAACTAATTAAATTGCAAATCAAAGATTTTTTTTGTAAATAGATTAGGAACAAGCGACCATCCTAGATTTCAGGTTTTAATCCACACTAATGTTTATGCTTAACTAGAAAGAACCACATAGACATGGCTCATGTTTGATTATCTGTTTGTGATGAAAGAGAACTAAGTACTCGGATTAGAAATGCGAGGTTGTTACTCGATGATCAATTGACAATTATCCAACCCTAATCCCTCCCATGATATCTCGATTGCCAACGGCACCAAGAACGTATGGTTTAGATTAACATCAAACAATAATCAACAATTTACAAACCAATATCCAAACACCATAATAACTCAAACAAACATTCAAAGTTATTATTCTATAAATTCAAGCACAAACATAGTGTTTCAAAAGCAAACCTTACATCTAGGATGTTCACCACAAGTTTAGCCACGCATGACTTGGTACATCATCATCACACAACGATTAATGTTCATACGAATCGAAAACATAAACCAATTGTTTAGAAATGTTTGGAACCAAGAGAGACCAGCCAAAATCGCCCCCAATATGCTAAGAAAACGTCCAATCATGAGATAATGTGAAAAGACACCCCCAAAACGGTTTAATGGAGGCAGTTACATGTTTTCCGTCATCTCCACCGCAACTTATGGTACCCACCGTAAGTTACGGTGGACTTCAAAGTGTTACTGTGTATCAAGACTGTGGTACGGTGGAAGATTGTGAATTTCAGGGCCACCGGATTTACTGTGGCCACTGTAAATTACGGTGGAGCCCTGAATGTTTTGTTTCTTCTCTTCTTTCCTTCCATGCATGACCCGTTCCACTCCAAACCGTCCAAAGCAGCATTTTATCCATTTTTAGCTCCCGAAACGTACCTGAAACATAAGCAACTGTAGTGTGACACCTGGGTCACTGCGACCAGCAAAAAAATACCAAATCAATGAAATATTGTGTTTCATACTTGGAATTTGTATAAATATGTGTGATCTTTGCACAAATCAATTCTTGTTCGATTTCGAACTTTAAATCGCTTTCTGGAAGGTTATACGCAATCTAATGCGTAAATATAACCAGTTTAATGCAACAAACACTCTGGAACAGTTACATATGCTTAACATACATTAAATAACCTTTACATAACTTAGAAATGAGTTTTGAAGGCTTTGGTATGGTAAAATCAAGTTTATTCGCTTACACGGACTAAATTCAACAAACTGCGAAAGTATGATATTTGTACTGGAACAGACATTCCGGAATATGACCATAAGTTAAACATACCATAAATATTCTTTACAAAGCTTAGAAATAGGCTTTGAAGAGTTAGGTGTGCTAAAATAAACTTTTGGGTCATTCAGGGACTAAAAGTGCACAAGTTTGCATTTTCACGCATAACATACATTCTGAATACATTCGTACATCCAAAAATTTATGTAAGCATTAAAATATTTTATTTTAGTGTTTGTCATAAGAAAAATCCATTCGTCGCACAATTTGGATCGTTTTCGCGCTTATGCGCATTCCGTCGTAATTAAGCGAATAACGCAACCGTACGACCAAACGAACCGACATCCGAGATACTTTGGGCATGTTTTGAGTTCCCTATACTTTAAATTTATTTTAGAGCCTTGAAATGGGGTTAACGGGGCTTAAAAGTGCAAAAAAAAATCAAGTTTTACAAGTGCAGGGACCATTTTTGAAATTTCTGACCAGATTCAATGAACCTAGTCCATTTTGAAGTGTTGATGGTTTAACCCATGGTTTTGCAAAACCATGGGCTAGTATTCAATGAACCTAGTCCATTATTAGGGGCTCCCATGGTTTTAGAAAACCATGGGCACACATGTAAGGTCCAGATCAAAGCCCAGTTTTCGATGAACGATCTTAACGGTTCTTGAATTCCTATAAATACCCACCCTCACTTCCTCCCAAAGCACACTTGAATCTGATTTTGGCTCTCTAAGTTGAAGTTTATGCTTCATACCTGAGAGTAAATCGGATCAAGAGCTTGCGAGGACCTTCTATAAGTATTCTTTCGTTCTTTTCATTCGTTTTTGTCGTTAAAGTCAAACTGCATTTGACTTTCTGCTTTGACCAGTTTATGGTCAACGTGAAGTTCGTTTGAACTTCATAATGTGAGCATAATCACGATGGTTATAGTCCCTAGTGACTATACCTACTGATTACCACGTTATCTAGGCTCAGTGACGAGTCGTAGTTTCGGCCAAAATGCGTTTTCTCGCGTATTTTGTAACCAAACTACTCTAGGATATCAAAACCGTTTGTTTTGATATCAAAAATTGTTTTCTAACCTAGTTAAGCATGTTTTAACATGCTTAGCTCGTCACTTTTAGTTTTGTGCTTGTCTAGGGTCGTAAAGGTATGCGATCTAATCAATCGCTTATACTTTCGAACCCGACCCGTTTGGTCGATCATTAGGATCCGACCAAACATGTTAAGTGACCATAGTAGCGTAGGGAATAACCTTCCGAGGTTATACCTTATGGTCACTTAGGTTTGATTAGTCGCATGATAGGTAGTTTATATGCCTTACCAAAATGCCCTTTTTCGCCAAAATTCATTTTAAGCTTATGTAACATAATTTTTTATATCTAAAATGATTTAGCAATAATATTAGACATGTTAAGGCATATTTTACTTATCATAGGGCTAGTTAGGCATTCTGAATGCGTTTTACGTGAACGACGCGTTAAAGTAGCAAAATCTACCTAAACGGGTCGTAATGGGTCGTAAGCACTTAGGTTAGGTTTCATTTTAGTATGTAGGCTTTGTTTGGTTTATGAACCCTCATTATATCTGATCCTCCGATTTAGGTCCATTTATTAACATAGTTACCTATATTAGGTGCCGTTTGATTTCCGTGATCTCTAGCATTGTGTGGTTATTACTCAAGGACTTCTAGGCAATCTCAAGTGAGTACATAGACCCCTCTTTTACTGTTTTCCAAACTGTTTTGGGGTGAAACACATGTGCCTACTTGTTACTTTCATGCTTTCCTGTTTTCACATCATAATCTTGCTATGTTCATTAGTACACTTATAGTACATGATTTACATTACATTGTTTTACTTTACATTTCTGCTATGTATGTTGACTAAGCATGCTAGCACATTGATTTACATGGCTTTTCTGCTTTTTATGTTAACTTAGCATACTTAGTACATTGTTTTACATTACAATTTGTTGCATATGCTCATCCAGCATATGAACATATTATATTACATTTTGAACCGTTTGTAACTATTTAACCATGTGAACCGTTGTAACCACTTGACTATGTGAACCGTTGTAACCATTAGACCATGTGAACCGTTATAACCATTTGACCATGTGAACCGTTATAACCATTTGATTATGTGAACCGTTTGTAACTGTTGAACTGTGTAAACCGTATTTGACCATACATAAACATTTCTACAATTGTTAAACATTACATTTTGGTGGTTGTTTGGGTAGGTGATTTAAGTAACGAGGCGACGTGTAATACG